>WSXT02074161.1:0-43773 GCA_011762715.2 Neuroterus valhalla
GGGGGGGTGATATTTGAAGAGCAATATTCTATTCGCATTCTGTGACTGATTCTGGAGAGAAATGGTAAAAATTCCCGTAAATTTGAATTATATTCTGAATCGGTTACTCCTTACACGCTGGGCAAGCCCAGAAAATTGAATAATCCGAAGATGGGCAAAAAAGAATGGTTTGTGAGAGTTCATGCATTTTTGTTACTTCACGAAGTTTGAAAATTCCTATTTGGTGACGCAGATTGAAAACTTTCACTACTAACTTCACCAGCAAAGTTTCCGTAACTCTTTCATGCTCATCTCTTGAGTTTTCAGAATCACTTTTTCAAAATAAAATATCCAATCTTTTCTCGAAAAATAAAAGAATTTTTCAGAATATAGTACCATTGGAACTAATAAGATAACTAAGGCCGAATAACTGAGTTCTACCATAATTTTATTTTTTATTCTTTTGAAACATCCACACATTCAAAATGTAATAAATCAACTGGAAATATTTTTTATTTATTCCGGTCCAATGTAAATTTTCTTCGGAAAAATTTTACTAGAATAAATGAAGCAAAAATTATAAAAGGTTTAAAGGTTTGCTGAATGCGATTAGATAAGGGTTACAACTTTCTGGAAAACATCGATGTTCTAATTGAAAATCCTATTAATTGTGAATGCATTCGAAATGAATTGCATTTATCGATGAATCATGCTTGGATCCGAATTAGTATTCCAACATTCTGAATTCTTTTTTGAAAAGTGAAAAAAATATTTTTATTAAAATTAGGAATATCATAATAAATATAAGTTTAAAATTGCTTTCGTCATATAAAATGATGAAACACATGTAAAATTGTAGTATGAGTCCACAAGGATGCCTTATTATCGGAAAAAAAGTATTTCGCTTTTCGCTTAAAAAATTTTAGAGGCCTTCTCAATTCTTGGATTTTCTGGGAATTGAAATATATACTACCTATTTCTTATACACAATGGAAACCAATTTTTGATGATGATACGAAAATCATTATTATCCAGGTAATAAATTAGTTCAATTAGAGCCCCATTTCTAACTTGCATTATCAGACATTGCTCCGCTCCGTCGTTATCGTATACTTCTTTTTTTACCAAACATTAAATAAACATGCAGAAAGGTCTGAGCAGTGCTGTTTGAGGAAAAAAGCATTCGTGTTAAAAAAATATAGGTTTAAATTAGAAAGAGAATGTAAAGTATAATTTATAATTTTGGGTACTTACTGTTCACGCTCTTCCAGTTCGACCACCCGGTTACTGTCTGTATTTTGTTTAGTAAGTCCAAATTAAAAAGCAGAAAAAAGAAACAAATAAGTTCGTGTTAGTGAGGTTGACTAGCGTATGCAATCTACTTAATGTCGAATACTGCACAATTTACTGAACTGACGGAATCTGTATTTAGCAATTGATTCAATTTAGTAGACAAATCACCGTTTTTTTCTTGTAGGCAAGGTATCATGCTATAAGATTAATAATTTTTTTGGTATGCTGTTTCAAAATTATGAAAATCTCCTCCTTTGTAGTATAGAAAAACAATTAACGAATTTCAAAGAGCTTTTCACAAAAAAGGCTGTCTACAAATATATGAGTAATATTCTTGAACATTAGACTCAGAAAATTTGAAAGACAATCAATAAGAAAATGAGAATATACGAACTTCTGGTACGTGTTATCTTAGGTTAGGAACAATTATACACAATAATAATTAATAATAGAGATTCTTCACCGCTTCAACAGTAAAATGAGAAATAAAAATCATGCATTTTAGAAGATAAAAAGAGGTAGATTTCTTGCATGGATTCAAGATTTTTTTGTACCCTTGAAGTAGGTGATTTTCATGTAAAACTGCATGAGGAAACACAAAAATGGCAAGCTTGTAAAGTTATTTGACATATAGCTTTTTAATACTCAATATTTCTACATTTAAGGAACTGTATGTATGCCTCGAGCAAACAGTAGCAAAAATGTGTCAATTTTGATTTTGGACTTCAAAAAAGAGAAACAATCTTCAAAGATCATGTTTTCGACATTACGGCAGATTGGCTCGATGACATGCTTAACTCTCCTACACTGTCATCAATTTCTCAGAGATGTATGAAAAAAATTGTACTCAATTGACCATTTTATCAATAACAGAATAAACAATAACATTCATGCTTTTGGCAGATATGTATGCCTTACTTTCTAGAAGTTCTGGAAACACATGTAAACGCTTGTAAAATGCAAAGAGTTGCTGCAAACCGATGCTAATCGCTTAGCTTTTGTTATTATTGTTTTAGTATTTGGGCAAACTCCCTGTTCCTTCATGTATTAAACTTTTTGCTCATGGGGGTTTTTCCAAGCAGCGTGCAGCATCAATTGTCGTTTGAGAAATACTGCTTTTTAAAATTCAATGGAATTTCTATTTTCTTCTCACATCATTTTATTACAAGAGTGGATTACATCGGAAGAGTGCAAGAGAAATCGTCTATATTTATGAGGAATAGATTCGTTTGTTTCAAATGCGTTTTGAGTGAATTTTCATGTTCGCTGCGCTTGTAAATCAAATCACTAAATAAATTCCGTAAGCCCTATAAAGCACAGAAGTGGAAGAGAGATTCATAAAGGTTGAATAGAGTGAAAATTACTGCTATACATTAGCAACAATTATATGTATATCAGTCGAAACAAAATATAGTTCATAATGTTTAAACTGGTATTTTGGAACAGATAGAATATTATCATTAGCGACTTGTTCAATTCTATTTGAAGAGTATGCATATTAAGGGTAGTCCACAGATTTTTTCGAATTTTTATTCAAAGCACCCGGAAATTTGTTCGATTCCAGAAAAAAATAAATGCATTAAAAAAAAAAAATTATATTTAGAGGTAGCGCAAGCCCCATGAAGTTTAACACGTATTTCTTATGAGAAAAAAAAGACGTTTTTGTAAATTTTATTCCGAATTCTCAATATTAGGTGAATCGAGTTCGGAATCCACCATTTTTCTTCGAAACTAGTCCCAAAATGCGAATAAAATATTACTTCTCAAATATCACCCCCATAAGTCTGTTTTATAGGGTCCCAAAAACCCCCATAAGTGAAAAAATGGGTTTTTCGAGTTTTTGGCGCTAATTAAGATTTTTTTGTGGTTTTTTCAACACCTATTATCTCAAATACATAAAATACCGGTTTGTACTAATATTTATATGTTTATTTACATTGTTTAAACAATTTATCATTCTTTTCAGCAACTTTTCCTCAGAAGAGGGTTATAAAGTTAAGGTTTTTTCTGAATTTTCCCAACTGATTTCAACTGATTTCCAACTTTTCAGTTGAAGCGAGGTAATCATCAATTTAAAATTAACAAAAATTACCGTTTGAACAATTTATTATTAATCATAACAATATTCTCGTAGAATAATACTGCAAAATTGCAGTTTTTCAGAAATTTTCAACCTTTTGGCCACTTGCCAGTTAGAGTAGGTAATTTTTCATTTGATTAAGCAAAAATCATTGTTTAAACAACTTTTAAATGTTTATAGCTATCTTCTTCTAGATTTATACTACATAGTTGCGGTTTTTTCTGAATTTTTCCACTTATTTTCAACTTTTCAGTTGTTACGAGGTAATAATCAATTAAAGTTGACAAAAAAAATTGTTTAAACAATTTGTTAATAATTATAACAATATTCTCTTAGAATAATACTACAAAGTTGCGTTTTTTTCTGAAATTTTCAACTTTTTGGCCACTTTCCAATTGGAGAAGGTGATTTTGTTAATTTATTATTGCAAAAATTATTGTTTAAACAAATTGTGAATGTTTATACCCATCTTTCCCTACATGAATACTACATAGTTGCGGGTTTTTCTGAATTATTCAACTTATTTTCAACGTTTCAGTTAAAGCGAGGTAAAGATCAATTAAAGTTGACAAAAATAATTGTTCAAACAATTGGTTAATAACTATAACAATATTCTCTTGAAATAATAATAAGAAGGTGCGGTTTTTTTCTGAAATTTTTAACTTTTTGACCACTTTTCATTTAAAGAAGCGATTATTCAATTTTATTTAGCAAAAATAATTGTTTAAACAAATTGTAAATGTATTTAGCTAGCTTCTCTAGATTACTTCTACATAGTTGCGTCGTTTTCCTGGAATCTCTAACTTTCTATCACTTTTCAATTCGATTGAAGTAATAATTGATTCATGTTAAAAAATTATTTACTATCATTACTAATAATATTTTCTAAGCTTAATGATAGATATTTGCGGTTTTTTCTGGAATTTATAACTTTTCGCACACTTTTCACTTGCAGCGAGTTAATGTTTAATTTAATTCAGCAAACATGATTGTTTGAAGAAATTATTATTGTTTATGGCCATCTTCTTACAGACTAGTGCTAAAAAGTTGCGGTTTTTTCTAAACTCTTAAGCTACTTTTCCACTTTTCACTTAGTAAGGTAATAATTAATGTGGATCAACAAACATGCTTATTTAATCAATTTATTATCCTTTATAACCATTTTCTCTTAGATAAGTGCTAGAAAGTTGTGGTTTTTTCTGAAATGTTTAACTTTGCACTCAATGGAATTTGAATGAAATTCAATTAGATGGAACTAGATTGAATTGATTTAACTTTTGGTTAAATTAGATTGTTTTTATTTGAAATAAAAACTTTCTCTCTAGTATGAACCATTATATTTTTTACTGAAAATTTATATTTTTAGATCAAAAATTCAACTCTTTAGTTGAAAGATTAACTACTTTCTGAAAAATTCAATTTTTGCGTTAGAGATCCATAATTTTAGTAAAAAAATTGAAACTCAAATTTAACTAAATGAATCCAGCTCTTTTGTTTTAATTGAATTTTTTTTACATTGGGAAAGGAACAAAAATAATTTACTTATGACAGTACAATACTATTTAAAATTTGATTCTCTCTAATGTTTATTTATTATTTGTTCACAACAAAAAAGGTCAAACAAAGATAAACATCTCAGAAAAAACCGCAACTTATTTGGAAATAAATTTAATATTAACTCTTTTCAAGTAAAAAAAGGGCAGACAGTTAAAAATTTCAAGAAAAACCGCAAGTTTTTATCATCAAGCAAAGGAAATATTACTAGCAATGATAATCAATTGTTTAAACAATTATTTTCTTAACATGAATTAATTCTCACATTGATCTAATTGATTGGTGATAAAAACCTAATAATTTCAGCAAAAAACCTTGACTTTCCAACCATTTTCTAAGAGAAAGTTGCTAAAAACAATAGTAAATCGTTTGAACAATATAAATAAACATATAATCATCATTATGAAGTAGTATTTCATGTGTTTGAAATATTCTGCGTTTGAAAAACTGCAAAAAAATAATAATTAGCGCCAAATACTCGAAAAACCCATTTTTTTACTTATGTGTTTTTTCGGGACCCTATAAACAGACTTATGGGGGTGATATTTGAGAAGTAATATTTTATTCCCATTTTGTGTCTAATTGTGAAGATAAATTGTGAAGATAAATTGTGAATTTAAGACCCGATTGACCTAATATTGAGAATACTGAATAAAATGGACAAAAACGTATTTTTTTCTTATGGGAAATACGTGTTAAACTTCATGGGGCTTGCGCCATGCCACCTCTAAATATATTTTTTTCAAAAACAAAAAATGCATTCATTTTTTTGCGGACTCGAATAAATTTCTAGGCGTTTTGCATAAAAATTCGAAAAAAGAAATTTCTTATGCATTTGTGGACTATCCTGATGCGTAAACTATCCAATAGTAACATACACCATGAGAAACATTTTTGCGAAATAAGATAGTCTTTTTATCTTCCTTTAACTTTATGTCTCCTCGAGGAAGAATAAATTACTAGGTATAATTGAGAAAGTAAAAATGAAGAAGGAGAGCATTTTTCATCAAATCGCTTGAGCGTACACTCGAAGTCTTATTTGATTTATGAGTAATAAAAGCTTATTACCCCTATTGCGGTACTGAAAGATATTACACTTTCACGAGCTTTCTATTTGTTTCCCAAATGAGATAGTTGAATCTCCGAACAGTCCCTTCTCATGAGTTTTGCATACCAAAATGCATGAAACTTCCCTAAATCTAGTTGTGTGGAAATTATCATAATATTCAGCAAATTAAACATCTATGACTTTTTTAGTTTAATTATACAACGAGAGCGATATGTTTTAATTAAATTCGTGCAAGCAGGCGGAATAAGTCAGATGAAATTTAAACGAGAAAGAATTTCCACGGAACGGCCTAACTGCCATTTAATGGCATTTAAATAAAACATTGTACGTTGCGTTAAATCGAAGCGATTGGCGCATACAAATCTTACAATTACAAAAGAAGGTGAGGTGCATATAAATGAGCTGAACAAAAATCTCGTGTTCGCCCTACAGTCACCGTGTATTTTACCAACAATGATTAGGAATATTTTATTTCTTCTTTATAACTCAAGTGAACTCCTTATTACATCTTTAAAATTTCCCCCCACTTATGAATGGTGAAGATTATACTAATAAATTTTTATTAGAAGCTAATACGAAAATAGGTCATATGGGGGATTCGATTGATTTTAGAACAAAGTTCTAGACTTGACAGGTGGTATAAGTCATAAGTCAAGTTTGATATATTCTGGTTGAAACAAAGCCTTTTGTTCAATTTATAGGCGAACACAAAAATTCACTTCCTCCTTTTAATTATTTACAAGTATTGTCGACTGATTCTTTGTGGGTATTTGGAAGCAGTGCTTCTGAAACGACTTGATATGGTATTTTAATCCTGAAAACGGTATCCTTCAAAATCGAAGTGAATTACTTACATATTATTAAATCACGCATGCAAATTAGATAAATTTGTAGGCTTTTGAAAAACGGCTTTATTAGTTGAGACCGGTAATAGTATGTAATAGTTATTAGAAAAAAAAGACTAAAAGAAACAAAAATTTGTTAGTTGAATTGAATCAAACATGATTGATGTTTGTAATAAATTAAATGCTAATTCGTTGATGAGAATAATCATTAACATAATCATTCATGAATTGTCATAAGGACTTTGTTGAAAATTAAAAGCTGGTTCATAAATGAGAGCAGCTCCAACTCTTAAAATCTTGTTGAAAGGTTCATTCGTGGGATTCGATTTATGACTTTGAAACTCGTCGCCAGATTTGAAGGAATCCCACATTACTTCTAATGCATGCAAATTTTAATTCACATTCAGCTTCAACGATATTCAGTAGATGAAGTCAACTTACATTTCCCAGGGGTGCGCTTGCGACAGCAAACTATGAAGATGACAGTGCTGGCAATGATGATCGCAATTATTATAACAACTGCAACAATGATGGCCAGAGTGGGCATCTCTAATATTCGAAGCCACCAGGGGGCACTCCCTGTAATGTGTTACAAAGTAGGTATGATTAAATTTCAATAAAATTACGAAATAAAGAAAGAAATAAAACGGAAAGATAAATTCAGGGCATCTAAAAGTTAATTCCTGCCCTACTGAAAATCTAAGGACTTAGATATCTACAGAAAATTACCCCCGAGATAGGGAATCAATAAGTTTTATCTTGAGGTTACAGATTAAAAAAAACGGAGTGGCTATTTCGCCTGATAAAGCTGGCGAAATAGCATGCTTCCCTTATTTTGACCGATGATGCTTGCGAAATAAGGAAAGTCATTTCCTTATTTTGTACATATTCGTCTAACAGAATATATGCAGAAGGCGGAGGCGTGCAAAATATTTATAATAAAAAAATGATTTATTCACTATTATAATATAAAACTGGTTTAAAGGTTTTTTATATCTTTATTTCGTTCATTTGGTACCTAAAGCAACTTTAAGCTGTTTTTTTCAAAGTTACATGTCGGGCAATCTCTAGATTAATTTTTTTTGGGCTAAAGCACTTGATCTATAGAAAATTGTTCCGCTTGTCCAATGTCGCTATTTTATTTTTGAACGGCTACACACATTTTTTTAGGGGTGAAAAAAGGTCTAGTTTTACGCAATTTTTGAAAAAATGGTACTATTTGAAAGCTGGTTTAGGTACCAAAGGAGTGAAAAAAGGTATTAAAAAAACCTTAAAACTAGTTTTACATTGAAGGATATTATTATATTATTATATTATTGATTTTATGGCGATGATTGAAACATCTGAATACAATGGAAGTAAGAAAAGTAGAGAACAACCACAATAATGTTAGATTGATTAGCTCCGACCAAGTATCTTATAGACAACAGGGATAATTTGAACGAAATTGTGTTGATGTTCTATGAGGAAAGGCATCAGAGATGACGCAAAACTTTTACTCCCGTAAAATTAATGATTTCATAATTTCAATTATTTATAAAAAAAGAAAAATTTCCACATTTATATAAGTATATGATTTTATGGGTATTGCTCTTTTTTCAAAATTTAAACTGAAAATTCTACATTACCGTCGAAAATCATGAGATCGATTTACGCAAGAAACTATTAAAAATCACAGCTGGCTTTTAACTACGATAACTCAGCGAAAAAAAAGATAGAGCATTTAAAAAAAAAACAGTTGGGAAGCCTATGAAAGTTTACGTCTAGTGATGTAAAACAGATTTTGTTAATTTCTGCTGAAGAGAATACAGCACGTGATCAGTTTTGGAGAAAAATTCCAGATTTTCAAAAATTTTGTATCTCGACTTCAACTTCTAGCATGACCTAGGAAGATTATTGCAAAAATCTGAAAATTATACGACGAAGAGCCTAAAATCTTTTCTTCATTTCAAGCCAAAGAAAATTGAAAAATCTCCATCGGTTCCCGAGATACGATTGAAAATGTCCAATCATATCCGAGTTAAGTTTTAGTCGACGATCACGGTTTTCGGCCGGTCTGCTTCTCGCCTCCTTCGTTGAGCCAGGACCGAATAGGCCACGCACAGAGGTGGTGTTTGATTGGGCTCTCTTGTACATTTAATTCTGCTCATCAGTAATTTTTATTTCATACAATTATACATTTTTAGAATTATTCATTGTTTTTAAATTAATAACAATTATTTCAATTCATAATTATTAATAAATAGTTGATATAATAAAGTTATATTAATTTAATGATAATAATAACAATAATTTCATTATTACTCACTTTTAATATTTTTGAAAGTTTTTCATATAAATAATTTATTTAGAAACAAAATGCAGAATTCGTTTGGAAAATAGTTTGCTCTCATAACAATATATCTACATTTTTATTAATATTGTAGTTGATGAAAATTTTAGGAAATATAAAACACTGTTTATCATTTTTTTATTCTCCTATATGGGGATAATTGTGAATTGAAATTTACAATCATTTGAAATAAAAGTTACCGATGAGCAGAATCAAAACTATAAGAGAGCCCCAATGAAGCACCACCTCTGTGCGTGGCCTATTCGGCTCTGGCTCAACGAAGGAGGCGAACAGCCGACCGGCCAAAAACCGTGATCGTCGACTAAAACTCAACTCGGATACGATTGAACATTTTTAATCGCATCTCGGGAACCGATGGAGATTCTCCAATTTTCTTTGGCTTGAATGAAGATAAAATTCCAGGCTCTTCATCGTTTAATTTTCAGATTCTTGCAACAATTTTCCTAGGTCATGCTAGAAGTTGAAGTCGAGGTACAAAATGTTAGAAATTCTAGAATTTTTTTCGAAACTCATCACGTGCTGTATTCTCTTCAGCAGACAAAAACAAAATTTGTCTCAGATCACTAGACGTGGAATTTTATAAGCTTTCCAACTGTCTTTTTCATAATGCTCTATCACTTTTTTTCGCTCAGTTATCGTGGTTCAAATCCAGCAGTGATTTTTGATAGTGCTTGCGTCCATCGATCTCATAATTTCCGACGGTAGCGTATATTTCCAACACTTTATAAATTTGAAATTACCCAACTTTTGAGAAATTTTTCTGGAAATTGTTCAACTATCAAAGCTTGATGATAACATTATGGAATTGTACTTCCTTTATATTCGAAATTTTCCCTCTCTGGAAATTTTAATCTTTAATTATAAATTGAGAATTATTCCAGTTCAAATCCTTTCAATTTGAAAATGTCCTATTTCTCGGATCTAAAGTCATTCAATTTTAGGAGCTTTTTATCCGAAATTATTCAAATTAAAATTATAAATATGTTTCTATAAATTTTGAATCCAAAAAAGCCTAATTTCAAACCTTTCCATTTACAGATTTTTTTCATAATGTCAAAACCCGAAGTTAATTCGAAGATTTGCATCTCTGCCCAAATTTAATTCGAACTTATTAAATTTTGAACTGAAAGATCTCAAATAGTTATTGTGCTATTTCTTAACTAAGTATGGTAAGTATTTGGAAAGTAATAATTCTCAATATAGGAAGGTTCACAAATTGAGAAATTTAAAATTAAAATAAGGACAATAGAATGAATCAAAATGGGAAATATTCCGTAGGTTATCATTTCTGAACAAATCCCAAGAATAATTCCATGCAAAATTTATAAAATTTTCAAAAGTGAACAATTTTCAGTTCAAAATTTGAAAATGGGATAATGAGCGTTTAGGCTGTCCAAATTCGGAATTGAATTAGTTCGAATTAAAATCTGTCAAAGATATCAATTTTCGAATTGACTTTAAAAACATAACATTTCGAAAAAATCTTTATTTGAATATGTTCCAAATTCAATAATTTTAGAACAAAATTTAAGAAACAGGACAACTTTAATTTGAGAGGCGCAGTAATTGTCAATTCAAGAGTTTTCAAAGTTTAATATCACCAGATTTTAATTTTCGAAATGAGATGATTTCAAATCCAAAGTAATAAAAATGCCATTCTTCCCTAATAAACGGTTGACAATTGAACAATTTCAAACGAGTGTTTCTAAAAAATTAAATAATTTCGAATTCATAAAGTGCTTGAAATTATGTACTTTCCAGTTCAAAGTTTGTATAGATAAGACATTAGGCACTTGGATTTTTTCATTTGAAATTTAATGAGTTCGAATGAAAATTTGTGGAAAATCGAATATTTGGTAATCTTGTTTTGACTTGCTTAAAAGTATGTGAATAAAGCGTTATTATCTATAAAAATAATGTTCGAACATTCAAATTTATTTATTATTCATATTAGTTCATATATGTGGCATGCTAGCGCTGTCATTGACATTTCGAGGTTAAAACTCACTTCTAATAATTCACTGGTGCGTAAAAATGTATTTCTACGTCAAAAATTGAAAATAACCTTCCTCTTGATAAATTTCCAATTATCAAGGATACATCACAACTTCATCCTTCCCAATTTTTTCTTGGGTATCAATTT
Organism: Neuroterus valhalla; assembly: GCA_011762715.2. Classification (NCBI taxonomy): domain Eukaryota; kingdom Metazoa; phylum Arthropoda; class Insecta; order Hymenoptera; family Cynipidae; genus Neuroterus; species Neuroterus valhalla. The sequence goes on from WSXT02074161.1 coordinate 11,317, forward strand.
TACCAAAATAATCAAGTAGTGAAAAACTTATTTTAAAAGTGGAAGTGTATTTTTACTCGAATTGGTAGTATTTTTCAAGGGCATACAGGGAACTTTTGATTGTTCAAGAAAAACACGTTTCGGCCCCAGTTCAGAGCTGGGGGCTTTTTCCACATGGGGCTTAGTAAAAATTTTCTGATGTGATGAACTATTTTCCGAATGGAAACCATAATGAGAAGTACTCTGATTCTTGGATGAAAATTTTCTGTACAGAAAAACGTGAGAACATGTTCAGTGTCTCTTCTATAAAATTCGCCATTCGAATATTCTCACTTTTGGTTTTAATAAACATAATGGACACATGTAGTGGAACAAATAAGCCGGAATTAATGAGTTACATTCAAGCCAAAGTTCTACGTTTTTTCTGTGAAAAATGAGGATATATAAATAATCAAAAACTTGTGATGGAAACGAAACTTTTCAAAGCTTTTCCGAATTGAAGTGACATAATGAAAGGTACGCTGAGTTTCATGTTAGGGAATAGAAAGCCTAGACTTTCTGAACTCACTTTTCTTCAATGGGCGTTTTAATATACTAATGTACACCACTCCCGAAAGCTTAACATGCCCGTTATTGTATGCATCTACATTACGGCCAAAGTTTGTAATGGCAGCTCACAAAGAAGGACTCGACTTGCTACGAAGTTCGAGTACCACCACTTTCAAAAGCTTGCTCGAGATCTGATCCATAAGAACGGAGCTAAGAAACGTAACAAAACGCTGCAAGGGCAACTTGGAAATTCAAAGGTTCTGTATCGCGAAAGTTTCAAATCGGAATCTGAGATAAACTAAGTTCGCGTTTCTTTTCAGAAATCACATTTGCATCGTATGAATCTTTATGAACTGGTGTGGAGAAACGTTTTTAAAAAGTGTTCTGAATGTTATTATTGGCGGAGATTCAAACAAATGTTCATTATTAGAAAATTGAAAAAGTAGAACTGAAATTTATCACGCGATATGAAGAAACTTTTGAGGTCTCTTATTTTAATTGGCGCTTATTTCTGTAATTTGGGATTGTTATTTTTCAAAGTTTTTCGTTTGCTATGAGCTTTGTTGGCCTCAATTTTCATTTTTCCTCATTCCTATTCAACTGAATTTTCAATTTACATACTTGAAATTTTTCGAAGCTCTATATTGCGAAATTTCTGTTTTTCTTTCATTTTCGTTTGACCCAAATTAATTCAGATGACAATATAATATTCGAAAACTTAAATTTCGATTAGGTGATAACTACAGCAATTGTAAAGAGCGGAATATTTATGCTACTGTTACCGATTTCCTAAAACTAAATCAGTTTCTGTAAAATGAGATCAAAACTATTCATAGAACATAAAATTGTTGAGAGTTCAATACAAAATTTGAAGACTGAACTTACCATTATATCCTAGGCGGGCTATGAAATATAAGTAAGATTTATGAGTCTCAGAATCAATATCCGATATGGTACTCATGATAAAAATAGATGCATGTGAGAAAATTCAACTAATCTGAGTTATAGCTTACATAGATGAAAAGTGAAGCTAAAAATAATTTACTGCGATACTTCAATCAAAAAAGTTCTTTTGCTTGATGAAAAAACTTCTCATACATGCAAAACAGGTCTGAAGTTCCAATGACGTGTATGACTGTTTACGATAAGCAGAAATTATAGGTAAAAAATGAATTATTTTATATTTCCTTGGTTCTTCTGAAAAGATATTAAAGAAAAAGTGACAAAAAATGAAGTATGAGTTCACATAAAAACAAAGAGAGCAAGTAATTTGAAAAGGAAAAGAGCAAGGTGGAAAACATTGAAGTTTGAAGATTGAATTCTGACCTGGTACGTCGAGGTCGCACTCGCTTGAAGAGCCAATAGTGTTGTTTGCGACGCAAATATAAGTTCGAAATCTGTTAACATCTTCTAACAAAATATAACTTTTTCCATCTCGCATTTCTGCAGTTTGCTCAGAAGTATCGTTCCCAACTTTTAACGTCCAAGTAAAATCCGATTCCTTTGGGTTCGCCTCAGCTGAACAGACGACGTAATCTTGACCATCTATTTGTTCCCTTTCAATTCGACATTCGGGTTTGTCTATTAGGAAACAGAATAAAATACAATTAAAACATATTTTATTCGAATGAAATAATAATCATGTTCGTACCAAGAAGACGAAAAGTTTTCATGATACTACACATAGAGAAACAAATTTCAGTGATGTAGCTAAATTTTTTTATGAACCCTACAAGATTATCAAAGTATTATAAAAATTAAGTTGAAAACTCAAGCAACTCACATTGAACATTTATATAAGTAGATATATTTTGAACTCCTTGTCGATTTCTAACTTGGCAGAAATATGTTCCATTGCTTCTTTTAGGAAATGCATGTTCAAACGAGAGCGTGTTTGAAGTTCCTAAAATTTCATTGGATCCTTCACGATACCACTCAAACTGTGGTTCCGGATACGCCTTAGCTGCGCAGCTTATTTTCTCCGGTATACGGTCGACGACTACATTCACTACTTTTCGAGAGATTGTCAAATTCTCAGGTGGATCTAAAGGCACAAGAGAAAAATATTTGAGCACTTAGGTAAACTCAAAACATACTTCATCGGAATAATAACGAGTTACACAAAAAATTTCTTAATATTCTCTTAAGACTTACATTCTACTTGAAAAGTGGTGTTGCTATTTACAGCTTTTCCGACACCATTACTAGTGCTTTCGCAGGTGTACTTTGCGTTGTCCTCTATTCTATCAAGTTGACCATTCGGCCAAGCAGATAGATTCCAAATCAAAGTGGATTTGATGCTTTCGAAATCAAATGTTCGTAGATCAGGTGGGCGGTAATCGTTTGAAACAGAGTATTGTCTAGATTCTGAAAAATCTATGTAATCATCGCCCTTTCGCCAAGAAATATTGCAGATTGGTGCACACTCGACGATGCATTCGATGCTCACATTAGAGGCGTTGTAAGCGACACCAACGTAAGGAGGCAGTTTCTTGATGAATGCAGGAGGAGCTATATAAATTTATTTATTATTTTTAACTTCACAAAAGAATTTCTATATCGATATTTCAAAACCACAATGAATAAAAAAAACCTTTTGAATGTTTAGGACTACTCCTCACAAATGATGATTTGAGAATAGTGTCCAACTAGAGTAGTCCAAAAATACATTAGAAAATTTTTTTTCCGAATTTTTATGAAGAGCGCCCGGAAATTTGTTTCGATTAACAAAAAAAGGAACACATTCTATTTTGAAAAAAAAAAAATATCTAGATGTGGCGGAAGCCCCATGAAGTTTGTAAATTTTATTCAGAATTCTTGATATTAGGTGAATTGAGTTCAAAATTCACCATTTCTGTTCACAAATAGTCACAAAATGCAAATCAAATATTACTTTTCAAATCTCACCCCCAAAAGTCTATTTGATAGGGTCCCAAAAAACCCCCATAAGTGAAAAATGGGTTTTTCAAGTTTTTGGCGTAATTATGATTTTCCGCGGTTTTTTGGACGCAGATTGTTTTTCGAATAATTAAAATACTACTTTTTACTGATAATCGAATATTTCTTGGAAATGTTTAAACAGTTTATTACTGTTTTAGGCAATTTTCTCTTAGAAAATATTATCTTAGAATAATGCTACAAAGCTGCGGTTTTTTCTGAGATTTCCAAGTTTTGTCCACTTTTCACTTGAAGTGAGTTATTATTTTATTTGATTCTACAAAAATAATTGTTCAAACAAATGATCATTGTTTATCGCTATCTTATCTCAGATTAGTGCTAAAAAGCTGCGGTTTTTTCTGAAATGCTTAGCTGTGCTTTACCTTTCAAGTTCTGAACAAATAATAAATGAACATGAGAGAGAATCATATTTCAAATAGTATTGTATTGTTTTAAGTACATCATTTTTGTTCTCTTTCCAATGATAAAAAAAATGATTTAAAACATAAAAGCTGAATTCAATCAGTGAAATTATAATTTCGAATTCTATACCAAAGTTATGGATCTTCAACGTGAAAATTGAATTTTTAAGAAAAAAGTTCAACTTTCAACCAAAGAGTTGAATTTTCGACCTAAAAATATACATTTTTAATAAAAAATATACTGGCTAATATTTCAAAAGGAATTTTTTTTAAATTTTAAATAAAAAACAATGTAATTCAACCAACAATTCAATCAATTCAATCTAATTCAATCTAATTGAATTTCATTCAAATTCCATTCAGTGCAAAGTTAAACATTTTAGAAAAAACCACAACTTTCTAGCACTTATCTAAGAGAAAATTGTTATAAACAATAATAAATTGTTCAAATAAGCATGTTTGTTAACTCGCATTAATTATTACCTCACTAAGTGGAAAGTGGACAAAAAACTTAAGAGTTTAGAAAAAACCGCAAGTTTCTATCATGAAGGGAAGAAAATATTATTAGCAATGATAATAGATTGCTTAAACATTTATTTTCTCAACATGAATTATTTATTACTTCAATCTAATTGGAAAATGATAAAAAATGAAAAATTTCAGGAAAAACCGCAACAAAGTAGTATATATCTAGAAGAAGATAGCTGTAAACATTTACAATTTGTTTAACTAATGATTTTTGCTGAATTTAATTCAATGATTACCTACTTTAAGTGAAAAGTAGACAAAAAGTTATTGAATATCACCTCGCCTTATCTGGACCGTTGACAATGATTCGAAAAAATCAGAGAAAATCTGGACTTTCTAAGCCTTTTTGAGAGAAAGTTGATAAAAACTGTAATAAATTAGTTAAAAAATTTGAAGAAACATTCGATAATCCGTATAAAGTAGTATTCCATGTATGTTAACAATCTGCGTTTAAAAAACCGCAAGGAAATCATAATTAGCGCCAAAAACTCGAAAACCCAATTTTTTCACTTATGGGGGTTTTCTGGGACCCTATAAAACAGACTTATGGGGGTGATATTTGAAAAGTAATATTTCAATCGCATTCTGTGACTAATTGTGAAGAGAAACGGTGAATTTCAATCTCGATTCACCTAATATCGGGGATTCTGTATAAATTTTACAAAAGCGTATTTTTTTCGAAACAAAAAAAAATTTTGGAGCAACCTAGTGTCCACGCTTAATAATGCTCAAATTTTTTAATGCGTCCAATTATTATGTGTTCAAAAATTGTCTTCGTCATGAAATCAAACTTAAGAAGTTTGAAACGGGTTTCACACCTAAACTAAATGATATGGAGAAATTTTTGCTTTTTAGATTGGCCATTTGCCGAAGAAAACCAATTTCAGAGGTCGCAATTAGGAACGCTTTGAATTTGGAACTCTTTTATTCGAGAAACTTCATGGAACTAAACTCAAAAGCTTTCGGACTCTTTCGTTTCAATCAATGAAAATCGTCCATAGTTTAGCGAAACTATAGAGTCTTTCAATTTGAGAGCCTTTTATTTACAAATTTGTTAGCGTTTACAACCCAAAGTTAGCATGCTTTCCACTTCAGTTCCATCTATGGTCTACAATTATGTACAGTTTGTCACCTTTTGTGCGGTAAAAATTCAAACTTTATATCATAGAAAATTCTATTTTTTCTGAACTATTCTCTTCTGGTTAATGAAACACAACCACTGTTTTCTATATCACTTATTTCTGAAACGGTCCTAAGCTATTCCAAAACGTTGGTATTGGAAATAATACATAATTCTTTAAATTTTGATTCAAAACAATAGTTGAGATAGTTTTACAGCATTTATATTTACAGAAATTCGCAGTTGAATGAATAAATTACAAAACCATTTTAAATCTTTCCAATTCAAGCGCTATAACCTAAAAGATTAAAAGATGAATAAACAATTTTACAACTTCAATTCTAAAAACTACCAAGTAGACTCCAAATATTTCGATTCTGTGCTGAAAGTTTGTTCACTCCTTATTCAAGAAATACATTATTCTTTACAACGGGTCAAATTATCTTCAATATACTCCAAGTATTCTGAAATTTGGTGATTTATTGAAATCTATTGAATTTAGAAAATAATTTGAAATCACTCAAAATGATTGGGAGTTATTGAAATATCTCTCTATACAGTAAAAGGATCTCGCTACTGCCACCACCACTGCTGTTCCAGAAATTCTGAGGTGGACCTCCAGAGTCATCTTCGAGGGCCTCAGAGCCTCCCCGAGGCCATCCATTGCTTTCCACGAGGCATCCCAAAGACTCCCAAGAGATCTTTTAGAGCTTTCTACGAAGGATCTTAGATCCCAGACCCTAGATTCGAAATGCCAGATACTAGATCCTGGACCCTGTATCCTAGAGATCCTAGAGATCCAGAAGGCTCCAAAACCTTGCAGAAGAGATTTCAAAATCTTTGAAGGCCACAGAGCCTCCTATGAAGACATCCTGTGCCTCCTATAAAAGTCTCACGACCCTTCTAAAAGTGCCTCCGGAGCCCGTCAAAAAAAAATCTTAATAAGCGGGTCCTCAGAGAAATTTCTAATTGGTTAGAATATTTTCTTTGATTTTCTAATAGAAATTTTTTGAAAAAAATATATAAGTATGCATATTCGTCGCTCTCAAAAATCGTGATCCAAAATCAAACCTCTATTTTTTCGCAGCGAACCAAGGGAAAAGGAAAAGAAATATTAATTTCTTCACATCTTTCTTCACGAACTTTCAAGCAATCCCCATAAGTTTTGAGTACATATAAAAAATTCTAGAGGACTTATTCCTCTCAAAATAATTGAAGGGTCCCATGAGTTTCTTTGTAAGAAAGAAAGTAATTTATATCTAGCTATTACTTAGCTCTAATAAATTCCGGAAGAGGCTGCTAAAAAGATGCAAAAATCTTCGAGAGAACCTCCATCAAAGAGAAGCACATTCCAGGAACGCCAGATCTGACACGTGAAAAATCTGCATAAATTTGAACCATGAAAGAAACATCCCGGAAGAAGCAACTAATCCTGAGGAACAACTCTGTCAAAGGTGCAGCGTGTCTTCAAAAACTAAATTACTAGTACACAGACTTGCATATCTTTTTTTCTCTTGAATAGACAGAAAGCTCTTTTGAGCCACCACTTAGCATTATTAGACCATGAAACATAAAAAAAAGTTCGAGAAATAACTGAACATGGATTTTCGGTGCGGTCGAGTTGCGTCCTATGGTCGAAACCAACAGAGGGTCTGAGTTGCGTCCTCGCCCTCCTTTCCTTCTCTCCCTCTTCACTCGTTGCTTCGCCTACCTCCCTTCCTTACCCTATTTCACGACTAACTACTTTGAATGACTTTCTAAGAATTTCGAACAAACATCTCATTTTCATTGTTTTCCCCTCGGTTTTCCCTTCGCACTTCATCCAGGCTTAGGACTGGCAGCATTCTCTACTGATATACTTATAATTTATTTCACTTTGAGCTAAAACTGGAATTACTCAACATACTACGTAAAGAATAATATTGTAATAGTTCGTTTAACATTTAAAACCTTCAAGAGAAATGGAGTCGTTAAATACTGTGTGGATAGTTGAATGAATCCCGATTTCGAAATCCACATGAATTACTAAGGGGCTGAAAGCTTTTTGCATTCTGAAACTACATGAGAAAATGTTAGTAGTGGGATCAACTACTGAAGCAATTGCTTCCTGTCTGAACAACCCCCACTCCTCTCATGTCACCAGCGCGCCAGTCAAGTGGAGGAAGAGAGGGGGGGGTCGCATTTCAGCTAGACCCCATGTTGATTTCGACCATAGGACGCAACTCGACTGAAGCCTGGATTTTGACCCACGTTTGAATCGAACTGGTTCATAATCTTTCACAAAGACATGAGTCGGGTAAAACCAATTAAATTGGAGTGATAAAACGTATTCCTAATATTCTGCACTGAAGCCCTGATTTTCTGAGCCCATTAAACCGCCAATTACTATATTAGAAATTTTGCTTGTAGGAGTCTCATGGAAGTTGAGAAACATATACAGTCTTGATTCTCACATTCTAATAATTGTAGGCCCTGGTTCCTTAATGACGAACGCAGGGGAAGCTATTGGGAGAAAACCTAATGAGGTACTTTATCCTTTCCTTGCGAACCTAATCCAAACTTTAACTTTAGGTAACATGCAATCCCCACTTTACCTTGCACGTCAATAAAAGTAGACGCAGGATCCCCATCACCAGCAGAATTGTAGGCCATACAAGTAAAATTTGCTTCAGTTTCAAGATTCACAGATTCGATTTCAAGCACTGCTTGATTTTCATCCGGGAGACGATGTAATCCACGCATCCACTTGAAGCCTGTAATTTCAGGTCTTCCTGGATCTTCGACAGAACAGGTGATGGTTAAACTCTGTTTCTTGATAACTCTCAGGGGCTCGTATGATATCAGGGCTGGTCCTGGCTTATCTGTAAGAAAAGTTAGAGTCGGTGCTTGAGATTTGGAAAAGTTTTGTCAAAAATTGAGTCAACATATGAAGTGGACTCAAATGCAAAATAACTTGAAACTCTCTCCTTCTAAGAAAAAGGTGACCTACAGTTTACAACGACCGGTGTGCTAGAAGATACGGGCCCCCAACCAGCTTCACTCCTGCCCTCGCAGGAATAGTTTCCATGAAATGATCTTCCAACTGCCTCTAGGAGCAATTTGCTTGGATCAATGTCGCAGAAGGTGGCTATTTCATCTGCGGTCACGGGAGTCGTGTTTCTGGCGCAATCCGGAAGTTCCTTCAGCAGATCTCCATCCAAATACCAACGGACGGCAATCAAGGTCTTCGGATTTCCGTCGGTGACTTCGCAAGTCAAAGAAACGTTCACGCGGTCAGTTTCATTGATAGGACCTCTTGGTTCCATCGAAACTTCAACCTCAGGCTTATCTACGATTTAAATCATATTTTTTCTCTTTAATATCGAATTTTTATTCTCATCAATAAGTATTTTCTATTCAATTTTTATTCTTTTCTTTAAGTTCAAAGAAAATTGTGCTAAATTGAATTATTTAGAAATATGTAATCTTCTGATTGATTTGAAATGACGTAGATCCTTTCGTGATATTGTAAGAGATACATACACAATACCGAAACCTCAACAAAATCTGATGTGTTGCCCTTTCCAACATTATTTTCCAATATACAGGTGTAGTTTCCCATATCCTCGGAAGTGGCATTTTTTACAGTAAGATCAGGTTTTTGTATGGTACCTCCATCATATTCTGATGGATCTAATGAAATTTCTTCTCCATTTCGAAGCCTATGGAAGAAAAGTAGTAAAGATTACAACAAAACAGTTTCAAAATCTCCAGTCGAATATGAATTTCAAGTTATTTTTTTTTCGCACATATCTCAGTCAAATTATCCATTCGTACATAAGTTTATTGAATAATATTCATTAAAAACTTCAATGAGTCGAAAACACAGAATATTTCGAAAGACATCCAGCAAGAGGCGCAGGCATGTCCCACTAAGGGGGTCCAAAAATGCATTAGAATTTTTTTTTCGAATTTTCATGCAAAACGCCCGGGAATTTCTTCAAATCGACAAAAAACACTTTTTTAAAAATAATATTTAGAGGTGGCGCAAGCCCCATGAAGTTTAACACGTATTTTCCATAAGAAAAAAAGACGTTTTTGTATATTTTATTCAGAATTTCCAATATTAGGTGCATTGAGTTCAAAATTCACCACTCCTCTCCACAATTAGTCACAGAATGCGAATAAAATATTACCTTCCAAATATCACCCACACAAGTCTGTTTTACAGGGTCCCAAAAAACCCCATAAGTGAAACAATGGGTTTTTCGAATTTTTGGCGCAGATTGTTCCAAATACATGAAATACTACTTTATACTAATAATTAGACTTTAATAAAATTGTTCAAACGATTTGTTATCATTTTTAGGAACTTACTCTTAGAAAAGGGTTAGAAAGTGAAGTCTTTTCGGAATTTTTTAACTTTCTTTCAACGTTTCAGTTAAACCGAGGTAATCATCAATTTTAGTTAACAAAAATAATGGTGTTAACAATTTTTTATTAACTAAAACAATATTCCTTCAGAATAATGCTACGAAATTGCGGTTTTTTCTGAAATTTTCAATTTTTTGTCCACATTTTTTATTATAGTAAGTAATTATTTAATCTAATGTTGAAAAATAATTGTTCAAACAAATTTGAAATGTTTATAGCTATCTTCTTCTAGATTAAAACCACATAGTTGCGGTTTTTCCCTGGAATCATTAAATTTTTATCACTTTTCAATTAGATTAAAGTATTAATTAATTAATGTTGAAAATACTGCATCAAACAATTTATTATTATGCTAATAATATTTTCACTGCTTAATGATAGAAACTTGCGGTTTCTTTCTGAAATATTTAACTTTGCTTTACCTTTTTAGTTGTTAACAAATTATGAATTACCATTAGAAAGAATCATATTTTCATTGAATTATTCATAATTTCCTAATTCATCATAATTTCAGTGAAATTTGAATTTCGAATTTTCTTCTTAAATTATGGATCTTCAAAGCAAAAATTGAATTTTTTAAAAAGTAGTTCTACTTTCATCAAAAGAGTTGAATTTTTGACCTAATCATATAAATTTTCAATTAATATTATGGTTGATATTTCAAAAAAAAAAGTTTTTTTAAATAAAAAAAAATCCAATTTCACCAACAAATAAATCAATTCAATCTTATTCAATTTAATTAAATTTCATTCAAATTCCATTCAGTGCAAAGTTAAACATTTCAGACAAAATCACAACTTTCTAGGACATATCTAATAAAAAATGGTTATAAACAATAATAAATTGCCTAAATAAGCATGTTCGTTAACTCACACTATTTATTACCTCACTAAGTAAAACGTGGATAAAAAGCTTAAGAGGTTAGAAAAAATTGCAACAATTTAGCACTTATCTAGAAGAAGATAGCCATAAACAATAATAATTTGTTTGAGAAATGATTATTGGTAAATTAAATCAAATATTACCTCACTTCAATAAAAAGTGGGCAAAAAGTTAAAAATTTCAGGAAAAAACCACAAGTATGTAGTGTTATCCTAGAAGAATATAGCTATAAACATTTACAATTTGTTTTAACCATTATTCTTGCTACATTAGATGAAATAATTACTTACTTTGAGTGAAAAGTGGACAAGAGATTGAAAATTTCGAAAAAAAACCCCAACTTTGTAGCATTATTCTAAGAGAATTTTGTTATAAATAATATAAAATTGTTTAAACAATGATCTTTGTTAACTTCAATTGATTATTACCTCGCTTTAACTGGGATGTTGAAAATGATTTGAAAATTCAGAAAAAACCTTCATTTTTTAACCCTTTCCTAAAAGAAAGTTGCTAAAAACAATAATAAGTTGTTTGAAGAATAGAAATGAACATCTATTCATCAGTTTTAGGTAGCATTTCATGTACCTAAAACAATCTGCGTTGAGAAAACCACAAAAAATTCATAATTACCGCCAAAAACTAGAAGAACCTATTTTTCCACTTTTGGGAGTTTTTTGGGACCCTATAAAACAGACTCATCAGGGTGGTATTGGAAAAGTAATATTTTATTCGCTTTCTGTGATCAGTTGCGAAGAAAAATGGTGAATTTTGAACTCGATGCACCTAATATTGAGAATTCTGAATAAAATTTACAAAAACGTATTTTTTTCTTATAAAAATTGCGTGTTAAACTTCATGGGGCTTGCTTTACCTCTAAATATATATTTAAAAAAAAAAGAAAGCTTTTATTTTTTTGTGGATTCGAACAAATTTCCGGGCGTTTTGCAAGAAAATTCGAAAAAAAAATTTTTGGATCAACCTAGGCCCTACAGATTTATTTGATCGAATGAAATTGACCGTAACCTCCATTTTTTTGGATCATTGATTGAAATTTTTAATTTTTCCGAACGATCATTCCACCTAATTTACATTTTTTGAAGTCTCACTGGCCAAATTACAATTTACCATAATTTGAATTTATACGAATTATCATTGATGATCATTCCCCTTGTTCAGGGCGCGTTCGGTTTGAAAATAATAGCAAAGATTCGAATAAGCGTAAATTATGTCAAATGACTATTCGGATAAATACAAATTACGGGAAATGATGATTCGGATCAAAGATAACTATAAAAAATAGCAATTTGGGGGAAAAATAATATTTCGGAAAAATGAAAACGGTGCCGAATCGAATTTCTGAAGAAAAAACGGATAAATGGTAATTTAAAGAAATAGATGTCAGGAAAAATTGTTATTACTTTGAGTGAATTTTACAATTCGAGAGTTGTAAAACGTTTCACGAAAAAAAAGAGACGAAAAACCTATGTGTAGTAAATAAATCGAAATAATGGAGGATACTGTAAGTCTCGCTAGAAACTCATGTTCCACGTGTACATCAAAATTGTACCTAAAAAAACTACAATTGAACTCGTAAACTGTTGATATTGCCTCCAATATTACTTTTTGTTGCAGTCTTTTCGATGGTGCGTGACCTAGCTCGAAGTATATGACTGAAAATTTGCTTGCCCACAAAATATAAACTCGCTCAAAACATCCAATTTTATGAATCACTTAACACGAAGGTGATAAGTAAACCGTATAATGGTTTTTTATTAATTAAACTCAACAGTATTCGAATATTATAGTACTAGAATAATTTTACAATCAAATGCAATAAAGTGTTAAATACGCGTGCGCTAATCGATCAAATGTCACACTCATCTCATTTCGGTTTCCTTTAATAAAATATGTAATTGATGAGCAAGAATTAAATGGATCCTAATCATCTTACCATTTAACACTTGTCAATGCTGCTGGATTCGCAACGTACTCGCAAAATATTGTTAACTGTTCTGTTTCATTTACTGTTATATTGCTTGGTTTGATTGTGATAAGCGGCTCATCTGTAATAAAAAAGTTCATTTTAATATAATTTATTGCTGTAGGAAGAAAACATTTTAAAAAATTTCCACATAAAATATGTCATCTTTTATTCTATAACAGAAGTGAGAGAGAATAAGGACATCGATTTTTTTGACAATTCGTTATTGATCGTCTATCCCTATTTTTCAAAGACACCAGGGGATATGTGTGGGAAAGCAGTTAATCAGATATATATAAAGTCTTCATCGAAGAAAGGTTACGTGAGAGGGTTGTAAAAATACGTATTTGCATGAAGAGAGCGATGTCATGAAAAGTGGAAGGTTGCAAGTCTATTGGGGAAATGGCGGCTGAATAAAGTCTGCTACGGCCACATTTCACTATAAGTCACGTTCATGTTCCTCTTTCATAAAATTTCGGATATTTTTGAATGAAGTATCGAAGGCAACACAGCATGCTGAATGGAACTTCAACTATGAGCAGTTCCACGAGTTAAGGCTTTCTTAAAGTTGAATTTACATTTTCAATAAGAGATTATATTCATGGTCGCGTAATAACAAAAAATTTTATCACCCATTCCTGAACTCCACGAATCTCCTTAACTTGAGAGAAAATATTGTAAAATAATGTAATAATAATAATAATTAGTTATATATGATACACATCATAAAACATCAAAATCAAAGAGTTCTTCCCAATAAATCTTCAGTTCTTGTGTATCGAGGTAACTAAAAAAAAAACAAATATTGGAAGTACTGAAGAGAGGAGGATTACACAATCCCTATGCAGACAGAAAACTTTGATTAATTTTACTCTTCCTCTGTAAAATTGACATCTATACTTTCACAGTGGAAGAATGAATCAGTTTTAATTTACAAATGATAGAGGAACACCCTTTGCTACACGTGAAATGAAATTCTGCATTCACCTCTATTCTTTTATCCTATTCGAAATACTGGAATTGAACAATATTTTTGTGGAAGGAAATGGAAGTCTGTGATATTGAAAATATATAGAAGAAAATTCATATCCAATAATAAAGAATTTAATTATTCCATAGATCCCATTGAAAGTTAAATTAGCTTTGCTATTTTCCAATCAGCGGATTCTAGTAGTCTGGAGAGTAATCAATAATTAAAATGTGTACTCACATAAGACTTCGATGGTTGTTGTTTCTTTCAAGGGTTTCATACCCTCCTTTAGCATGACCGAATTCTCAGCTAGACAACTAAATGGGATTCCACTATCGTATTCCGTTACTGTAAATATAAAGTAACTCTTCGTTTCCGCCGTCCCGTCAGCCTGTGAACAAAAACGAATGATTCTAGATAACAATGTGTAGCATGAACTGACTTTCAGACTGATCTCTTCACACTACATTTCTAATCTCGAGATCTTTCACGTTCTCAAGAGGTACTTGTAAATTCAACTCTATAAAAATAACAATGCATAGCTGATTCATTTGCAAATAGTTCAAGAGGCTTCACCATTATTAGGGATAATTTATCGATAAACTACACGGTAAAAAAAGTAATTGAAAATTACAAGTCGGTTTGCAAATGTTTCACCGTGATTAACCTCTTAATTCTACAAGTTCAATATGAAATTGCAGTGATTGCAGTGCTATTACAATATTTATAGCAATTTTACCATGAGACTATAATATCACCACATGAATCAGTGAACATAAAAATGCAAGCATTATCGTGGTAAATTTTAACTATTTTGTAAACAATATCATCACATCATTTTGCATGATTTCTTTGAAATCGCAATAAAACGCTATAAAACAAAATGAAACAAATGTTCTGCGTACAGTCAATTTATAAATTCATTAAACTTTTTTGAAGATTTATGAAAACAAAGCTGCAATTCTTCTTCAAACCTGATCTTCGATTGCTTATTTAATTCATGAGATAAATGTGTAACATTTTATTTTGTTGGTTCTATTTTTTTTCAATATTTCGGAATAATTCAGTTATTGGACTAGAATCACAGCTTATTCCACAGCTATAAAATAAAAACACTTCAATCCGAGTAAGTATTGTTGAGTTAACAATCTTGGACCAAATTCTGTTTTCCTTGGTATCAATTCCAATATTGTACTTGGAAATAAATTTCTATCGACAATCAGACTATTCTGCTGAAATAATTATATTCATTTAGAAAAAAATCCCTTTTCATTATTCAAGTTTCATTGGAAATGATGCATTTCACTCGAAGTTTTGAACGCGACATTTAAAGTTAGACTGTATCTCCCAAAAAAACTTTTCGAAAGGAAATTTGGGAATAAATTCAATGCCGTTGAATTTTGACGCTGAAAACTATTCTCATACTTTGTTAGAAAGAATACAACTTTTATTTTTCTCCTCTCGTTACATTTGACACAGGCATATCAAGTCGATCAATATATATTTTTCTAATTTTGGAAGCTCCACCCCTTTCCTATTATTTCATTTTCCTAAATTTAATTATTATTGTTGATTCATCTTTAAATTGGAATATTTTATGAAAACCGGTCAGATAAGAGACTTGATATGCCTGTGTCAAATGTAACTAGAGAAGAAAGACAAAAGTTGTATTCTTTCTAACAAAGTATGCGAATAATTTTCAGCGTCAAAGATCAAGGGCATTGAATTCAATCCAGTTCATGGAGAAAAATAAATCAAATATTGATAATTTTTTTTTTCCCTTTTTATGATTTATGAAAATATCTTCCAACATATCTTTGAAGATAATTCTCAACTGAGTGTACGCGACGGATCTGAGCCTTTTTTGGAATACGTTATTACGAAATTTTACTCAGCTTCCCAAGTTTCTTTTCAGAAATTTTTTTAGGAAATCTGGAAATTTTTTAGAACACTCACAAAATGTTATGCCTGCACGATGAATGAATGACCCTGGCCAGTGGTATTACTGTTAAATTTATTACATCGATTTGTTCGTTTGTCGTTTTATAGAAATGGCTAGGATATGACGTCTGTTATGCATTTTTACATTCTCATCAGAGTACACACTTTAAGTGTCAAACGCCGAAGGTCAAGTTCGTTAGCCTGCTATTTTGGATAAAAATTCAAGAAAATAGAGTAATGGTCAGAGTAATGGCATTTTCAAAATTCCAAAACTTAAACAAAACTGAGAATTTTTAGCCAAACAACGGAAGATATAAAAAAGTTAAATAAGAAAAGATGTTTCTTCATCGGAGGCCTACAAGATGATATTTACAAATTTTTTAATTTCCTCAAAAACTCAAATTTGGGTCGCACAAAAAATAGTGAAAAATATTCAGTTTAATTTTTTGGTCAATTTATGTAAGGTACGGGAAAATAGAGAGGAAAACAAATTATGCAAACCATAAAGTTCTGCAAATGTGGCAAAATTTACTTTTTGAAAGGACAAATAGTTTTTGCTTCATTCATGAAAAGCCATATTAAAAATGAAATAATTCAATCTTCGGCCACTTGACACAAGCTCTGGAAAGACACATAGACACAAGTTCTTTACGAGAAAAATATCTTTAAATCAGTTATATTTCCCCATTGGACGCGAAGTTTTTGTTTCAATCGTACAAATTAAATGAAACCTTTAAAAATTAAATTTCTAGAAAAAGTACACATCAGATGAAAAAAATGAAGCAACAAAACTCCTCTACCATTCTGGAAACATTCTGATCGAGTGCGCAGCACGAGACATGTGATGAAAATGTATCCGTTAAAGCCAAAGAGAAGCTTTAGCAAAAAATAATTACCATAATCAAATTGAAGTAGTTGACATTTTGCGATGAGAATGTGCCCGCGCAGCGTGTAGATTTTATACTATGAGGTCAAATCATCACAGGATAGATTTATTCTGAATTCATAAATTACCGTAAATTTTATGAATTACCATTAATTGTAATAATCATCACAAATCTCACAAATTACCACAAATTTGATAAATTTCCAAAAATTTGATGCAAATTTCATACATTTCCATGCATGTCATAAGTTTCTGAAAATTCCCACAAATTTAATACATCCCCTTTAATTTTATAAATTAGAATTATTATCATTAATAACCACGAACTAAATGAATTTCACGAATTTTCCTAAAATTCATAGATCACCAACAATTTTTTTCAACTCCCATTAATTTTCCTAATCTAGATAAATAACCATAATTCTCGAATTTCCGTGCATTTATGTTAACATATCGGTTACTGATATTTTCCTTGAAACTCCTACATAATTCTAATACTCTGATGTTATTCGAATACTAGACTAGTTTTTATCCTTTGCTCGTGGGAATTGTTTGAGGAATCACAGCTGATGAGAAAATTACTTGTTTTATACTTAAACACGTATTTTGTTTTTTATTTATTAGTAAATACTAATAATTGGCTAAATTGTCGCTAGTTGAAGTGGAAAAGGAGATCAATTTTTCATACAAAATATATTTTCAGGTAAGAAAACGATGCGTTATGAAGTTCTGTATTGAAATTTACTTTGGAGAATTTAAAATCCGGGACCTCGTTTTCGAACGGCCAGGGGCCACCTCTCCAAAAAACAATTCGACATGCCCTCCTCTGATGATCCGGCAACTCAATTGATGTGCCAGCACTGCCATGGAAGAGAGAGGATCACAAGCACGGGCGTGAAAGAGACATTTCGGAGGAACAGATATCCTTGCCTTGTTAAAGCGAACGAGTACAGGTGCGAAAAGGATGAATTGCACTTGCCATGCGGGAAAATTCTGAAAACTATCAATTTCAGTCCGACATATTCAATTAGGCATCATCGGAATCCATAAGACAAGGTTTGAATGCACGGATATATAATTTGAACCCTTGCGATAAGATTGGTTTTGGTCATTCTGAGCATATTCGTGTTAATGTTAGTTGTCATTGGCACTTGTTTCTCTCACCTCTGGCCCATTACCACTGGCCAGGATTTCGTTCGTTGCTTCTGAGGTAAAACGTTTTTCTTTATAAATAAAAAATTTTTTCTTCGTCCACTTTTTTTTCTTATTCCAAAATCCTCCCAAATACAATAGGAATCCATAATTGCTGCGTATAACTCTGCGCGTGCGCAATGGAAAACGACTTTGCTATTTCACATTGATTGTTGAATTCCACAAGAAAAGCGTAAAATTCAACTGTCCTGAAAACGAGGTTACGAGAATTTTCTCGTATGTATGTGATTTTGAAGTATCATAATGATTTTTAAATATTTTAGTAGAAAAGGCACAGTAATCAGTGGTACTTTTATTTCCACGAAATAATGTGGTATTTTTCAACCACTTTCTTTACAGTGTACATCAATAATCAGATACTTCCTCTTTGCAATCTTTATCCAGTGCACAAATTTTTATGAAATATCTTTCATAATTTATTTCTAGTTCCATGTGTGAAAAATGTTTCCAATTGACATTTTATAATATCTCCATTAGTATATCGTTTTGAATATTTTGAGTTTACATATAAAAGTTTTCTCTCTAGCATCAAAAAATTTAGTTTTTTTCTCCTTCGCATATGTGGAAAGAAAACGCGTACTCTTTTATTATTTTGACCACAGATTTAAATTCAGCGGTGGAAATACATTAGAATTGTATCTTCTTGTCCGCTGGGTCTAAAACTATGTGGTGTAAGAGAGACTACAGATAACAATAACATGAAATCTCGCGAAAAAATTAATATTTTCGCCAATCAGAGTAGTCAATTTTTATCGATTTTTAGTCGCTGAATCCGAATTCGTGGTCGGGATTCTGCAATTAGCAGCCCTATCCGACTCCTCGAGAAAATTGCCGTAAATATATGAATGGCTTTTAATGGGGTCAAAAAATTCAGACAGAGAGCGCGTCGGCGCATCGGCCCATCTCCGTGTTTGACTCAAGCTCTTATGTCATAATTGCCGTAGTAATATTATTAATTAAAAAGGTAATAACATTCCTCATACGATGACATAGTTTGGAAAAGCGAAGTGAAGGATCCCGCTGTCAATGTCATGTCATCGGAATATACTGTTTACCTTTTTACATTTAAAAGAATAAACGGGATTCAAACCAACAATATATTAAAAATTATCTAATTCCACACGCAACATGATTAAAACATTTTTTTGAATAAAGTTTTGTTTAACTAACAAATATAGTAATAGTGAAAATAATAATTCGAATTCCATTATTCCAATCTTAATAGTATTATGCTTCATATTTTGCTTGTAAAAATACGCATTATTTGAAAAATTTTCGAACTCATTTTTAAGGAAAAGAATCATTCTAACCTACTAGTTTCTCATTTTTATATAAGAATTTGACATACAGTTTGCTTATTACAAAATAACGAAAATATGGAATGCTAGAATTTTAGAAGCTGTGGCATGAAAAAAATTAGTTAAGTTTTAAATTTATCATTTATAATTAAATAAATTTTTAACTCTCTTGATTAAACATAATACAATTCAAATTCCTTTGTTATTCAAAAATCCAATTTTCCACATTCGAATGTGGAAATATTTAACTTCTTTTTAATGTATTTTGCATTCACTTACATCCTGTGAATATCATGTTCCTATCTGTTAATTCCATAACCCAATATATATGAGGTACAGAATATTAGAAAAATAGCATAATGTATTATCATTATAAAAATAATTTTGAATATTATTAGTTAAAATTATTAACTGTTACTTATAATTATAATAATTATTAATATTTTTATTACTTATTTCAATTATTTCAAACGCTATTTGTAGGTGATGAGTTTTTTTCCATTTATCACGTTATTAATTTATTGTATTGAATGTGTTTCAGTTTTGACATTATCCTTTTATTAGAACAAAAACATTTTATCAATTATTTGTCCAATTTCCCCTTATGAGATATTGTAAAAACAGGGTCGATGCGCCAACGCGCTCTCTGTCGGAATTTTTCGGCCCCAATAAAAGGCAATCATACATTTACGGATCCTTACCTTGCAAAAGCGTAGGAGTCGGATACGGTTGGCAATTAGTAACAGGTTTTTTTCTAACCTCAAAAAACTTCCTTTTTCTGTTTTTTTCTGCATTGTAAAACATTTATAGGAGAAACGCGTACTTCTACTATTTTGACAACAGATTTGGATTCAGCAGTGGAAACTACATAAGAATGTCTCTTTTAGTCCCCTGGGCCTAATAATTTATATATATATATATAGGCTGAGTATAGGTCCAATGAAAAATGCCCTCTGTTCGCGCATTCATACTAAAGTAACAAATATTCGGAAAATTCACGAAACATTTGGTAATTTTAGGTATTGCAAGATCAAAAATGGTTATTTTAAATCTGGCTCAGCGGAGAAAAATTCATATTGTATCCAATAGGGGAATGTCCTGTGTTCACGCATTCATCTTAAATTCACAATTACTTGAAAAAATTCACGGAATATGTGATATTTTTAAGTATTGCAAGCTCAAAAATAGTTATTTCTGATCCGGCTGAGAGGAAGTTTTTTGAGGTTAGAAAGAAAACAGTCATCCCTCACTCATTTTGTGGGACTATGTTCCATAAGAAAATGTTAACCACATGATTAAAGATCTCTATATGAAACATTTATCGAAATCAAAGTAATACATCATTCAGCAAGTATCACAGAAAAAAAAGTCTTGATTCAAGCTCAAAAGTGGGCTTGTTTCAAGGTGTAATTGAAGTTAGCCACGAGGGAGGAGGACAGACTTATGCACTATACAGGCAGACAAGGTTCACCGAAAACAAGCTGTATCAAAAACAAGAATTTTTTTTTATTGTGTAGAAACAGAAAAGACTGAAGTAAGTAAAATAGTAGAAAGAGGGAGACAGAATGAAGATAATGGATGTCATCATTCATAATTTCCAACGGGTGTCTGATTTTCTAACTTTTGAAATGTTGCGCTCTTACCCACAGTTTCGCGAGGTTATATAAAATAGAGATTTTTATCGAATTTAATCTCATCGTATAATATTTACGCGAAGGAATACCTTTCTCAAACTTTTCTCGTAATTACAATTGAGGAAATTGAGGAAGAGCTTTAAAACATGACAATTCTTTCCAATCTCTGGAATAAAATATTAAAATAAACTTAGCGAATCGCACGATTTTTGAACAATCACATATGAGGTAAGATTGAGAAAGTTGTAATATCTTTGAAACTGTTTCCTCAATTTTTTATTCTTGATCGTCTCTTCCGGAATCCTGGAATATAGGAATTCGTATTAAACTATAATGTAGGATATCATCAATAAAAAACACGAATATACTTGAAATAATAACATTTAGTTCTAATTTATTAACAAGAATATAATCTTGAATATAAATCTGAATGAAATAAAATACAAAAACTAATATCTTGAATTGGCAATTTTCACGCTGCTGAAATCCTATTTTTTTTGTTCTCTCAGGAAGTTTTTTCATTAAAACGCGAAAAACAGAAGGAATACGAATGAATCTAGTAAAATAATTCTGCTTCGGTTCTAAAAGAATAGAATTTCAGAGGAACAAATTTATTTGTTTTATTGAAATATTCTGTGAAATTCTCAATTTCAAAAGGTATATAATATATTTTCATGTATTTTTCGCTGTACACAGTCGATGCTCAAAGTTTAAAACTTCTCGTTGTGCATCACTTTGATAAACCAAGTTGGTGACTTTCTAGATAAGAGATGTGCTTTTGCGAAAACGCACCGTTTATGTTTATACCAGAAATCTTCTGTCCGGGTATGATGTTGTCGGCACGCAAGATAAGTGCACGATGCGTTTTCAGTATCCTTCTTCAGTACTGCATTTCCTTTTTTTTTACCAAGACTTCTAAATTGCCAAAGTCTTCTAAAGATAAAAGTTTTGGCACAAGCTCACGAGATGCGCGTGCCTTTGACCGTGCTTGGTTCTTCTTGCAGAACTCCTGCTGCTCCTGCTTTTAGTCTTGCTGTCGCTTTTATCACCCTTTTTCCATCATCTTTACTACGTGCTAACATTCCACATGACAACCACACGTACACCAAACATTATTTGGACTCACGATTGTTTTACTTTTACATCTTTCCTTAACATTCAATTTTCATCAGATATTGATTAGAATAAATATGTCAATTTATTTATTAAAAATAGTAGATGTTCCAAGTATTTATAATCATAATTTAAAAGGAATTTTGCATTTAGATTGTAATTACATTTATTCATTGCGATAGAGATCATTAACGTTCCATAAATAATCTATGATGTATGTGTCAAGCTAATAATTTAATTTTTACATCGAAGAATTAATTTTTTATTACTTCTGCAGGAGAGTGATTTTTAGCTGTCACATCTCTTCTCTAAACAATTTAAAATTTTCTTTTATAAAAGGATTACCTTAAATTTATTATGATTCTATTTGAACGTGATTCTAATATTCTCTTTTCCTGTAGGTAAGGATGCCGGCGAAAAGGAATCTACTGAAGTGTTACATCGCAGTAGTGAAAACGATATGCTTCAGACGCGATAATATCTTCTGTGTAATTCCGCAATATTTAATAATTGAGGTAATTCCATTATATACTTCGGGTACATATGAAGTCCTTTAACGAGAGGAGAAGAGCATTTTCTTTATGCAAAAAAAGACATTGTCAATTTTCCCATAAAAATATACAATTATTTTGATTTTTTTCACAACAGAAACGTTCAAATTTGGTAGTCTTTCATCAATCGTCTTATCTACAATGGAAGAATTTGCGTGGTAGAATCAACTATTCGCGGTAAGTCAAGGTTGTATGGTTTTTTGAACTGGGAATTTGGTTGATTTCACAAAAATGTTAAGTCGATTCTACTGAGAAAAATATAACACGGGGCTACTGAATAAGTTGGCTTAATCGACTGACTCATTGAGTTAGTTTTGTTCGCCACCTTAACTAAAAATTTAGTCAATCCAACTAAACTGTTAGTAAAATATGACTAAGCTGGTAGTAGGTTCCTTCATCAAACTGAATAGTCATTCAGACTGAATCAAATGGTTGATAAAGATATCAACTGAATATTAAGTTGAAATTTAGTACATTTGATCTAAAATTTCACTCGGTCTGGACATCAAATTTCACAAATGACTATATTCAAATCATGTGCGTGTGAGAATGGTTTAGAGGCTTTGAACTTTGTTGAATTCCAGATTACTAGAAGAAGTATTATTTCCTTCGAGCTTGAAGAATCCGTGAATTTCTAGTTTGGGTCAAATGGATTCCAGTATGAAGAGAGAACGAATTCACTCATTTAAGTGTCATTTCTATTGTGTATAATTCTATGAAAACATAATATATTCACAAAAATCTTCGGATTTCATGGATCATTATGGGGTGAAATTAAAAAAACAAAAATGCTCTAAATTCTTCAAAGTATAAAAATATATGAGAAAATAAAAGTAAGATCCAGAATCCCCTTCCAGGATTTTATTCTTTATTTTGAGGAGAAATAATTGTGCAAAAAAGGAGAATTTTCTTTGCATAGAAATGCTGAATGAGTGAATTGGCTTATGAGAACTACATAAAAAATAATAGATGTAGTTCAATAAGCATCGATTGATGGATAATTTTAGTCTCTAGGTGGAAAAGGATGATTCTAGATGGATGATGATGGTTCATTTATGAACTTTAAACTTGTTAAATCCATGAACTAATACAGGGGTGTCCAACGCAAAGTTAGCACGCTTCTCCTTCCTTCCCCTTCGCCGAGCGCTTCATCGAGAATTCTCTCCTCGTTCCATCACGGGCTTCGCCTGACTACGCCTAACCACGCCTACTTGCGTGCACTGTCCACACAGCCCGGCCGCCGAGGAACCCTTTCCACATCGCAATCACCGCATGAACGCGTCCAAGCTGGTAAGAGAGGGGATCGACGAGTGACAGTTATTTACACCGTTGCTCACGCATTGGACACCTCTGAACTAATGTATTCATTACTTTGTTTATAACAATTAGAAAAGTCTGGGAATTTCATCTATGAAATAAACTCTAATCCAACAAAAGTAACTTTAATCATCCTTCTTTCGAAAAAGTTATGAGAACATTGATATGAATAATAATGGCACATAAAAATTAAGGGTATCATAACGTTGCGAACAGTTGATATCAACTCAAGTTCAAGGATAATATTTAATACAAACGGGTTAGTTTCACTAGTCATATAAAGAGAGAACAGATTTGAATTTAATTTAAAGATAAACTTCCCTCATCGGAAAAGAAGTGATCCTACACAACTACTAATAAAAACATTATTCATGTCCTTTAGAATTAGTGAGTAGGTACTACTTTTTCAAAGGCAGCAGTCGAAATATAACTATCTTTGCAGAAATCTGGAATTCGTTATAGGGGAAAAGAATTAGAGGTGGATAGAGAAACTTTCGAAGTCAGTTGATGAGTGATGAATGTGTGAGGAAAGTATTTTATGCAAAATCGAAGCTAGGACATTCATTCTAGGGATGGCAATGTCATCAAATAAATTATAATAGAAATTTATCTCATTTGTTATACGTTTGAACAGGTTAAACTTTAATCTAGACGATACTCTTCTGGTAACAATATTCTAACATTCAATTATGGCAGTAATTACTACTACTTATCACAGATGAGAAAACCCCTTATATTTTTTACATTCCCATTCTGAATGAGAAATGATGAAATCTCCACGTTTTGAGACCCCCTGAGTAAAAAAAAGGTTTTTACGAAGGTGTCTGTCTGTCTGTAGTCTGTAGTCTGTAGTCTGCAATCTGTGTACTCGATAACTTTCGAAAGAATTATCGGATTGGATTGCCCTTTGGCACATATTTCGAGGGACCGAAAATTCAGGTCCAGTTCGTTAACAAACTACTTTGGATGAAAAATCAAAGAAGGGGAACATTTTGAGCATTTTTTTGGACTTTTTTTCCAAGATTCAAAAATTGAAATTACGGTTTGCTGTAGGAGGTAAAGAGTGAAACAATTTATCCTCATGATTTTTTTTGATGAGAACAAAATCGTCAGAGTTGTGTCATTTTCCAAATTCAAAAACATAAAATAAATGATAATTTTCAGCCAAATAACGCAAGATTGTAAAGAAAGTTAGGGGGAAAAATGTTCCTTTTCAGGAGCCCTACAAGATCCTAAATACAACTTTTTTAATTTTCTCAAAAAATCAAAAATTCCTATTTTGATCACACAAAAAGTAATGAAAAATAATCTCTGAACTCGATAATTTTCGAAAGAATGATCATATTCGATCGTGCTCTAGCGCCCATTTTGAGGGACCAAAAAGACAAGTCAAGTTCGTTAACCAGCTATTCTGGATGGAAAATAAAAGAGGGGGAGCATTTTGAAAACTTTTTTGGACTTTTTTTCCAAGACTCAAAAATTGTAGATACGATTTCTTGTGGCAGGTAAAAAAAGAAGGCAATTTATCCAAATGATAAAATTAAAAAGAAAAGATTGAAAAGAAAGTCAGAAAAAAAAATGTTTATTTTCGGGAGCCCTGCAAGATCGGGAATATAACTTTTTGAATTTTCTGAAAAAATCGAAAATTTCCATTTTGATCGCACAAACAATAATGAAAAATAATCTGTGAATTCGATAATTTTCGAAAGAATGATCATATCCGATCGTGCTATGGCACATTTTCTCAAAACCGGAAAATAAAGGACTAGCATGTTTGCCAGCTATTTTGGATGAAAAATCAAAGAGGGAGAGCATTTTGAAAATTTTTTTGGATTTTTTCCCGAAGAATCAAAAATCGTAAGTAGGTTTCTTGTAGAAGGTAAAAAGTGAAACCATTTATACTAATGATTTTTTTGATGAAAACAAAATGGTCAGAGTTGTGGCATTTTCAAAATTCAGAAATAGGAACGAAAATGATCAGTTTTAGCCAAATAACGCAAAATTGAAAAAAAGTTAAAAGGAAAAAAAGGGTTCTTCTTGGGAGTCGTACAAGATCGTTTATACAACTTTTCGAATTTCCTCAAAAAATTGAAAATTCCAAGTTTGATCGCACAAAAAATAATTAAAAATGAACTGTGAACTCGATAATTTTCGAAAAAATTATTATATTGGATTGTGCTTTGGCACAATCTTTTAAGGCCGCGAAAGAAAGGACGAATTCGTTAACTAGCCATTTTTGACCAATGGTTCTGGTCAATCAAAAATGCATGTACTATGCAAGGTGCAAAAGAATGTTTAAATCAAAAATTATTTATTTTAAAAAGACCTATACATTTTATATATACCATTTTTTCATAAGATTCATAGGTTTTGTTTAAATCGAGAAGAATGTTACCAAAAATGAAAAGTTCCATTTTTTAGCAAAACTATGCGATATGAAAAAAGGAAAGAAACAAAAATTGTTAACCTTAAAATGTCTACAATTTCATTGTCGATTATTTTTCGATAGGACGAATAGTTTTCGTTTTCATCGTGATAACACACTTACAAAAATGAAAAATTCCATCTTCAACCCAAACAATAAGGGACCGGAAGAGATGATTCATAGAAAAATTGTTCATATTGAAAAGTTTTACAAGTTTTATATGAAATTTTTCCCAATACGGCGTATATTTATTTTTTGACCGTGACAACACTTTTTAAACAATGAAAAATTCAATATCCTAGCCAAACTATGCGAGATGTAAATATCAGTGCTGAGTATTGTAATGAGAATGTGTTCCTTAAGGCCAGTAGAACCCTAGGTAAACTCAATATAGAAAAAATTTTATCAAAAATGAAAAAAAAAATCAATAATCTTCATAGAAGTGGAGGTTTTCAGGAGTTTTGCAATATTTGCAATTCTTTGTGTGCATTATACTGTAAACTTAATCAAACACGTATGAAGCTGAGCGCGAAGCGCGAAGTGATAAAAAAACTAAGCGCGCAGCGCGAGGTAAATACAATATCGAGCGCGAAGCGCGGGATCCGAATGATGTGCGCCCCAGGCGTGCTCAAACTTGCGGGCCGCGCGCGCAGCGCGCCACGAGAATGTGCCCGCGCAGCGGGCAGATTTTTTTTGTTAGGCTTACTAAGAGCGTTTGCAACTGCAGAGCAGAAGAATTACTTTCATACCCAAATACAAACTGTCAACATTTCATTCACGTAAAACATAATTTCGATGGAGATTAGAAGGAATAATCAATAGAAAATTCGATGCTAAAAGTTGGACAAATCGGAAGTAATACAAAAATTTTCAAAACAATTCCATTTATGAAATAAATGATAATCTGTCGGCGGAAAAAATCTGTCACTAAGAAAAAAGCTAGAAAGTGGTCAAACATTGAATTATAGAACTTTTTTATAATAACATTAATACCCTCTTCCTCCCTCCTCTTTATTCAGTTTGTACTTGCATCAACCTTATGCCGGTCTCCCTTACCGTCTTGGAAACCACATCCCCATTGGTAAAATATGGAATTATTCTGGAAGAATGCTCTTGCTTACTATAGAGGTATCCTACAATGAGAACGCTTGTATCCAGAAAGTTTGATTGACAATCACGAAATGTTTTATTTTGAAAGAAGAAAACTTTGAATAAAGAAAAGTGCGAATTCGCATAATTATTTTATCAGGGTGGTTGAGCTCAAACTTTGAATCAATCTCGTTGCGAGCCAAAAACTGAATCCAGTTAATTTGCGCCACACGACATTATTCCTTTCTTGTCACGCGTCCTAGTGATTTTCTTTGTGGCAACTAAAAAAGCCTAGAAAAATTCATTCTATATGGTAATAACGTTTTGTGACGAGTAAAAAGAGAAAGGCTGGAAGCATCCTGGAATGACAAAAAGGTAAATCCAATTTCACTCAGGATCGCAGCAGATGTTGCATATACCGAGTTCCTTTTTGACGAGTGTGGGTAGTTAAATTTTTCCTTTTTGCTCACGCTGTGATGAATACCATTGCTATTCGGCACACATGTAATTAGCAAGTAATAGGTAAATTTTGCTGTTCGCTCGTTTCGCGTTGCGTGGTTGGATAGTTGTGTTGGTCTTCAGGTAATCAGACACTTAGCAAACAAAGCTAATTATGCTCCAGGGAATACCAAAGGCAAATACTAGGAATACAAATCCATAATCGGAATATCGTGGTGAGGCAAGCTTGATAAACCGACCACACTCAGCACTGATTTGTTATAATATTCTGCCGACCCTCAGCGATCTGTGGATTTAGACCTGAAGCTAAATGGATAATTACGTGCTATGCACTTGATCCAGTTTCTCTTTCGTCTATTGGTTTTCCGTGTTTCCGTAAATCATCAGATGCATTAACTGAAATCAGCGCATCAGTAATCCTTTTCTGCATCGTTCGTTAGTTGTTGAGAAGAGCAGCTTTTGCAGAAAGTTTCTACCTTTGTCTTCTATTATGCGCACATTGTTATGTGCCGCAATCAAGCTTCAGCGAGCATCGAACTAACGGTGCACGTACGTAGAAGCATGTCCTTTGTGGCCACAGATGTGGCCACAATTAGTGTTGTGATATAGAAATTGCACCCTGGAGCCTCTGAAAGCCAAAGTTCTGAAGAAAAACGTCATTATTCAAATTATTTATCGATGTTAGTTTTGTTGACTCCTGTTACAAGTAACTTTATTTCAAGTCATTTGATGTTTGTCTACCTAGTTCATATGTTTACACTATTATTACATGATATCTTTCGATACCAAATTGTATGTTCCTTGTTTACTGAAATCTCAAGTTTGAAGAAAACGAACATTGTTTTCCGTATCATCGCAAAAGCTTTTTATCGAAAAGTATCAATTTCAAATTTCTGATGAGGGATATGAATGGATGCATTTTTATTGTGCTTCAGTCATCCCTCACAAAAATAGGATTGAGTACCCACTCTATGTATTTTCTGTTTTTGCTAGGACAATATTGGAGTTATTCGTCAAAGGATTGCTGAATCGTAGAATATCCCAAGAATTTATATGTTACCGAGGACGTGAGATACCTGACATTGTGCTTGGCAAAGATACGTCCAAAGTCAATGGACCAAAGGGTCCGTCCACTCATACTGCTATCTTCGGAATTTTCGCAATATTGACGTTTATATTCGAAGTCGGATGAACTCATCATTTTTATTAAACGAACTACTTCTTGGAAATATTCTCGTATTACATGTTTCTAATAATCCTGATCATCTTATAGTATTTTATTCTTCAAAATGTAGGAAGAGTTTTTTTCATTCTAAATGATTATCTGAAAATGAAATGGAATCTCTAGAGCTGTATTTTAAATAAAATTTTTTACCCAAGTAAAAATTGAAATAGAAAAAGTTTTTGTTCGGATCTCGGATATTGGAATAGATGACTATAGACAGTCGTACGATTGAGGTTTGCTTCTGATGATATTCGTTATCTCGGGATCGTGACATCACAAAACACAGTCAATAAGGAGCGATTCCTCCGTTGACAGAGGATCTAGAGTCAATAATAGTATGAAATATATATTTTTTCCTCCTGAATTGATTTTCATGGATGATTGTGAGGCTTGACGGCATTATTCTTTCATATATTTCTATTTCGTTTGAATAACTCCTAAGTTCCAATTGAATTAAACCTCTTTGGATCAAAAGGGGATACGCGTGGATTTAGCCTGAGAATTATTGTCCAGAAAGTCAATTTTTAAAATCGTTTTAATGATAATTTCAAGGACTGGTATTTGTAGAGGATTTCAAGGCAAATCTTTTTTTCCTTTGGCGAATGTTCCTAGGTTTTACAGTTTTTGAAGTAATTGATAAAAACAATATTTTTGGAGAACAAAAAATTTCAATCTTTTCTCACTTTAACTCGCGCTAACTTAGTCAATTTCCAGAATTTTTCAATATAACTAATACCTAATCAAATTTTTCAGTCTTTTGAAACTAGCTTAGGGAGAAAATCATAAATATTCTATTTAAAAAAAAAGTTTTCTATTTTTCTAAGAGGCTTTGCAAAAATCGTCAAATTCAACCTTCGAATGCTTCGTTAATCGAGCGAATTTCGAGCAACGAGAAACTTTCAGAGACAAAGTTCTTCATTAAGGTTCAAAGAAGTTTTCTGCAAATTTTCAGATCAATTGCTCTAACGGTTAAAAAATTATGAATGTCTTAAATTATAAACGGAATCTTGACGCTGCTGCCGTATGTACGTGCCTCTTTGGTTACGAACATGTTGCAGAGGACGTGGAAGTCAAGTCGGATACCACAACAAAAATAATACCCGTTTGTAGTTTTCTTCTAAAATATATAATAAATATTATTATTCATTATTATTTTTATTATTTCATATTTATTATTATTATTATTCCTTGAAAAACCTGCAAAAGTATTATTTTCGAGACCGGTTTATTTTAGTTAATACCCTACTAATTTGAAAAAGAATCTCAAAATGAATCGAGGTAGAAAAAGAGATAGGCATCAAGAGTTTCGGCTTAAAAATGGAAAAAAATGATCCAGAAATCAGGGATATTTTCTCGAAGAGTATTTTTTTGAAATGAAAATTCAGAGCCAAGATGCCGAAGAAACTGAAAAAAGTGACGAAAATATTCCAAAGTACGTTAAAATGAAGAATTATTGAAATAATTTGATTTTCCGAATGCCTAATAGATAAACTATTTTTGTGATGATGTCTTAAGTATCATTTTGTTATCATATTTGACCTTCACGTCCGCTGCGACAAGTTCGTAGCCAAGGAGGCACGTGCATAGGGCAGCGTCAAGACTCCCGCTTGTAATTTAACATTCATAATTTCTCAACCATTATTGGGATGGATCTATACCTTTTCAGAAAACTTCTCTTAACCCTAACCACTAATTTTTTACTGGAAGTTTTCCGTTTCTTGAAATTCGCTCAATAAACGAACCGCTTGAAGGTTGAAATTCATGATTTCTACAAAGTCTTGAAAGAAAATTAACAACTTTCTTGTTAATAAATATTCTCATTTTTCTTCCACGAATAGTTCAAGAAGACTTCAACACGTAGCTTACTGTGAGCAGAATAGAAAATTTCCAAAATTGGCTAAGTTAGGACGAGTTGTGTACAAAAATTTTAATTTTTTGTTTTAAAAAAATGTATTTTATACCAATTTCTTCGAAAACTATCAAACTCACAAATTTTCGTAAAAGAAGAAAGAATGCACCTTCAGATTCTCTACAAGAGTC
The DNA here is from genome assembly GCA_011762715.2 of Neuroterus valhalla. NCBI lineage: Eukaryota > Metazoa > Arthropoda > Insecta > Hymenoptera > Cynipidae > Neuroterus > Neuroterus valhalla. Next base: position 42,288 of record WSXT02074161.1, read on the forward strand.
AGTTCTCAAAATTGAATACTTCTCAAGCTGAATCCACGCGTATCTCCTTTTAATCCAGAGAGGTTCAATTATATTTTACCCTTATTGAAAAGTACAAAATGTTTACAGTATTTTTGATATGCTAAATTGTTCAAACAAAGAATTCCATTTGATATATAAAACAAAATTGTTAAAAATACGCTTTTTTTTAGCCTTCGAACTGCGACGCGCCAAACTGCCGTAACCTGATGGGCGGAACTTCGAAAGCGTCTAGCTCTTAGACATTTGCATGGATCAATTGAAAATTTTGGGAGAATATTTTTAAAATATTGTTCTATTTAATGAGACGAAGAAAAAAATCGATTTTTCGAAATTTTCAAACCCATGTAACCCCTCCTGATGTGATTTGTGCCAAAAACTTTTGCAGAAAAACGACTGTGCCATCAGAAGAAAAGTAATTTACACTTTATTTCTCATGTTCTTGATTCGCAAATAAAATTTCTGATGTTTTTATTAACGTTAGAAGCCGAAAATTGCACTTTTTTAGTTGTTTTATTTATAACATAAAAAGTAAGCAAGCAATCTTAATAGCATTATTTATAAGTTATAGGCATTTGAATTACGAATAAAATGAGCCGTTGATCGAACCAATCAGATAATTAGAGTCCGAGAAAATTAGGAAAAACCCAGGAATTCAGGGCTTGTTTAACAATTGAATATCTTTGTTAATTTTTTATTTCTTTGACTGAGTTTTGGTGGAAAAGTAGCAATCTCTATGCTTAATAAATGTGAAAAAAATGGACACTGTAGAATAATACTTTTCTGCATACTTGCCATTTCGATTATTTAATGCTGCTAATTGCGAAATGTCTGTATGATACACAGATGATCCGATTCTCAAAACGGATTTTAGAATTATAACTAAAGCACAACAATATTCATATCTTGTTTTTCCAGTAAAATGTTGCTAAATGCGTTAAAAAAATGTTCAAACATGACGCGCTACGCCTCTCCTACCTTCCTTCTTCCCCCACTCCTCGGCTTCTTTCGAACAATCAGCAGTTTGGAGTCATATTTGGTGATTTTTTTAAAGCTTTTAGCAACATTTCACTGGAAAACCAAGAAATAAATTTTGTTGGATTTTAGTTATAATTTCAAAATCTGTTTGAAAAATCAAAATCAGACCATCTGTGCACCATAAAGATATTTTGCAATTAGAAGCATCAAATAATTTAAATGAAAATTACGCAAAAAATTATTATCCTACAGTGTCCATCCTTTTTCACACTTAGAGAGCATAAAGATTGCTCATTTTTCACCAAAACTCAGTCATAGAAATTGAAAATTAAGAAAGATAAAAAATTGTTAAACAAGCCTTAAATTGACTGTTTTTTTTTTCATTTTCTCGGCCTCTAATTACACAGCCACACAAAAAAATCGATTTTCTGATCTAGAGGTCAGACCATGTTGACTATATGTTTTTGGGGTCGCTGAATCCGGATCCGGA
>WSXT02074162.1:0-10114 GCA_011762715.2 Neuroterus valhalla
ATATTGGCGAATTTTAAAAATTCAAGTTGTAGCAAGTTTTGCTCGCTTCTTCTGCTCCAAGTTTCCAACTAAAGCGAAGGAGCATCAACTAAAATAGTTGAATTTTCAAACAGATACATTAATTTTTACTCAAAGATATATATTGTGAATCAAACAAATGGAATTTTTAACTACAACTATGGAATTTTCAAGTCGAATAAGTTAAACTTTTTATTCAAAATTAAGAACAAGGGACTTTCAAATTTTTTAAAGTTCACGTTCCATGTTGTATTCTTGTTTATTATCCCACTTGAGTGGGACTAATGAACGTAACATTCTTCAAATCAAATGATAAGAACTCTTAAATTCATAAGAAGAAAGCTGTCATTTCTCGTATTTTTACGGTACAATTTTTAACTGTCTTGATTGCATTTAAGTGATTCCCGCTTCTTTAATTCAAAATTAGCTTTTGAAATAGCTTTTTGCCGGTTATTAATAACTTTTTCATCATTAGGCACAGTATAACTTGCACTTTCCCGAAGCAAGTCGCATATCCCGACTTGCATCCAAAAACAACGCACTTATATCCCATTGATAGCGTTGATTTAAAAGAACTTCGAGGAATTTAACGTCTTAATACATTGAATTTTTATTTCCAAGTACAGGAAAATCGGATACTTCCGTTTATGTACCTAAAAAAAAATTAACTCTGTTAACACTTTACCCATGTATTTTACAAACTTTCGGCCTAAAAGTACAACCAGCGCCGCCACTCGGCTTCGGTCAACATTTTCGTCACTTCAAGTTTTGACTGTCATCTGCCTGCTTTTTCTCGAAAATAATATTACCGTTTCTAAACTTGGAAAGGTGTTCGGATGTAACTGAATTAATCTCTCCCACTTTATTCGAGTAATAAAAATTAGATTTTCGTGTATACTCCTCAATTCCGGCATAAACAGCAGAAACAGCTATCTTTCTCCAGCTGGTTTTGAGGTTATGTAACGAACAAACACACTCAACCGCCCTTTCAAGTTCAGAACAGCCTGGAACAGCCCTTGGAAACGAAAAAATAGATATAAACAAGAATTATCTCGATTCAATGAAAATTGCAAATAAAATGATGAAATTAAAAAAAGCCGTGATTCTCCAGTATTACCTTGTTTTTAATACCAATTTTATTCCGATGTTCTCAAAAAATCATCTTAATTTCAGGTCAGGGAAATACGAAAAGACAAGGAACATAGAGGAAAAGAAAAGAGAAAACGAATAAGAGCAGGAAGCTCGGGTCGCAGAAGGCCTAAGTGTTGTCTTCTCTAAAATACAAATTTTTAAAAGTCAACATCCAAAAATCACTTGTCATACAAAAGAAAGAATGCAAGAATGCTGTGTAAAAAGCTTTAGGATACATTTAACTTGTGCACATTTTGCAGCTTACTTTACAGTATAACCGATCAATTGAAAGCACAATTTTGTAACGTCGCGCAAAGGAAAAAGGACTCATAGTATTAACTCTTATAAAAACTGCTTACTTGACAAAAAGTCTGAAAAGAGTCTAATTCTAATATCCGAAACAAAGAGTGGCTTAACCCTTGATCGAATTGAATAATTTAGTCTTGCAACAGTGATAATATAAGCCATATGCTTTCGCCACAACTTGCATAAATTGACTAAAAGCTTTTAAGTCATTACGTATATTTTTATACAAGCTTTTTAAATAACTTTTTTGACTCTTGTGTTTATATCTGACACTCATTCCTCGATTTTCGTGCCCCCAGCCAATAGGTCTATCAATTAGATTTGTGAATTATTATATTTTTTAATCCTTCTAATTCACTAATCGCTTTTAAAGTGTTTTTGACAATCGACGAGCGACAATTTCAGCTGTAAACACAGAATGCCAACATTGCAATTTTCTCAGACAATAATGTTTGCAAGATTTATTGCAGAATTTCAATTATAGTTCTGCGAAGCGCTTCTTAAAGTTATGCCATTACTCATATTATTGATTATATTACTCGTGATCAGGGGTTAAGAACTTCAGATGTTAATTGAAAACTGTAAAATGCACCGAATTATCGTAAGATTAAACGCGCAAATTTGTAAGAATAGTGTTTTACTAGGAAATAAATCGCGAAGGAATCGTACAGCACAGATGTTTCGACAATATTTTGACTATTAAATGATGAACGTTGAAGGTTTAATTTTAAAAGCGTAAAGTTTAGTGGAGATAAGAAACATTTAATTGAAGAATGAAATCATCCGTGCTGTTTAGGTTTATCTTTTACCACAATTACCGGTTTCGAATTTGGGGGTGAAGCTTTAACTCGATCCTGTATTTGTTATTTGCAATCTAGTTGGAAGACTGCGCTTCAAAAAACTCCCTCGTGAAACCGTTTCTAAGTTACGTATTCTGCGAATAAGGATCTGAGCGCCGAAAGATCCGATTGTTTTTAAGGTTTATTAAAACTTACTGATCTCCAAATTTTACGAGTGTAGATATGAGAGTCCTCGCTTTGTTGATATTTATCTAAACAAAATTTTAAAAACAGTTTAGAAACTATAGATAAACAAATCAATTAAATTTTTGTAAAATAATTCGACGGAGCTCTTTCATTGTGAGTAGATTTTATTTTTAAATTAAAAAATCGTTCGATTTCTTATTAACCCATTCGAGGCAGACTTTTTACCAATCGTGAAATTTCGTATATGAAATTTGATTTACGAAAGCAGACTTTCTTTTGATACTTATACAGTTTTTTTGTATACTTGAATTAGTTTAATTTGGATTTAAGTAATACTTCAATTTTAGAACAATTCTGCCGATGGGTTAGCTCCATAAATATTTTGTCTACGTGGACGGCGCACAATGTAATCAAATATGTGCATAGCCGGGTATAAAATGAGGTTTGTTTGGCCTGGTTTTAGTATTTGCGTAAACGCACGCTTAATCCTTTTTCGAAAATGAAACTGGATTAATATCGAGACTCTCGTACAGTTGTTATTTGATGATTTCAGATTGTTATATTTTAGATCTTTTGTCTAATGGGATTCAAAGATTCAAAGTATTCTTCCAAGTGAATGTAGATATCGTTTTTATTGCGTGTAGTCGATGACACGTCGTAAGCCTTATGTCGGATGCATGTTTCGATACTCGGGTGAAAGTATTCGACTAAACGTTTCAAATATGTGTAAATCCTACTTCAATTTGTACTCATACTATTTCCTAAAAAATTTCAATAACCTTTGTGTTCAACGTGGAAAGTTCGACTAGATTACTTTTCTAGTTGGTCATATAATGGCGTTTGAGGTGAAATCACAGCAACGATTCAAATTTAATAAACTACTCTTAAGGATTCCAAATAAAAAAAAGTTTATACATAGCATGTGTAATTTATTTATTTTTGAGTAGAATATCGAAAAAGTAAAATGAAGATCAGAAGGCATGAACTTTGAGGAATGAAAAAATATTTCTTGATTGTCAATAAAGAAACAAAAAAAACGATATAATAACCAGGCAAGAGACTACAAAATATGTTGACAAAACTATGCCCCGAAAAAACTATTTTATTCATGCGGGAAACTATGAAAATAAAGATACGCCAGTTTTTAATTTTCTTTCTTGATTTAATTTTTTATTATATTCTTTAAAAAAATTGAGAATACCTCATCATAAAAATATTTTTCGCTCCATTTTACATATTTATCAATGTGTTTGTTATAAGTACTTACTTTTAATTTCTTATTAGGAATATAACCTATATATGCATTGATTTTGCAAAATTCATTTAAAAACCCCAACTATAAATTTGTTTTACATTGGCTAACAAGTTCCGAAAGTCTCATCGCAGCTCTTGTTTGTCTCAAATATATTTCAAACGATCAAAAATGCACTAAACTGTCCGCGAAAGTCTATACTGTCGTGCTCTTATGAAAGTAAAATTCGATTCATTATCAAACCAAAACACGTTATTATACATTATTCAGATCTACGAAACAACGCCGCACAAGACGTCATGGCGTGATCAGCTGACAAGGATATTAAGAAACCAAATCTAGAAAACACGGCATTAGCAGGAGTTGAATTTACGAAATTATTGAATATTATTGATATTCTCACAGTTCTGTCCAATTAATTGAACCTATTCAGACAAGAAGCGATCAAAATTATAAAATTTTCAAGCTGGAATGCGTGAACTTGACGTGCGCCTGTTTACAGGAAGAATTGTTTTCTCAATTTTTTCGAAAAAATGAATTTAGGGGGCTTCCATAAACCACGTGGCCCGATTTTTGCCACCTTTTGACCTCTCCCTCCCCCCATGAGGTCCACCGTGGCATTATCATCGACCCCCTTGCTTCCTCTTCATTTATTTGACTCAAGACAGGGAGTTCCAGAAAATAATGTGAGTTTTTATAAGACAAGGACTTTCGGTAAAGAAATATAATGTCTGTTGAAGGTGTAGTATTTTAATTTGAACTTCACCTCTGGTTGAAAACGTACATACTATGTTGAAAGAAATTAATTTTTTTGGGTGAAGATTCAAGTATTTAGTTCAACATTCATTTTCAAATTGAAAAAGTAAAGAATTTGTTCAAGAATTTACGTACTTTGTGAAAAATTTGCCTTTCTTATATAATATTAATCTTTATGGTTAAAAATTAATCATTTTTCATAAAATACACCTCTTCCAGTTGAAGATTCATCATTCTATCTGAAAATTCACCAGTTTGGTTGACAATTAATTTCTCTCCCTGAAAATTTTACTGTTTTATTTTTAGTGAAAGACTGATCTTCTCTGGTTCAAAATTCAACCATTTGTATGGAGATTTGTTTTTGGGAATTGAAAATTGAATTATTCCGTTGAAAAATCGATTTTTGGGTAGAAAATTTTCTTTTTGTTCGAAAGGTAATTTTCTTGTTTAGAAATTCTTCGTCGCGGTTAAAGTTATACAGTTGAATTTTTTGGATTTAAGTTGAAAATTCATTTAGTTTAAAACTCTCATGTTTGGTTGAGAAATAATTTGTCAACACTATAATGTTACAATTACATTTTGAAATAATTGTTTCAATAGTTTAAAATTCAAGCATTTTGCTGGCAAATGGTATTGTTTGTTTTAAAATACTTTTGTGGTCAAGAATTCAACTATTCCAGTTGAAGTCTCATCCTCTCTGTTGAAAATTCGTCTTTCTGGTTCAAAACTCAACTACTGCAGTTAAACATTTACAATTTTGTTTGAATATTCCTCATTTTGTTTAGACACGTAAAAGTTTTTTTGGAAGTATTTTTTGTTGTTGTTGAATGTTAGTTGTTTTATGTTATAAGTAATTTTTTCAATTGGAAATTTAACTTATTCCAATTGGAAATTAAATTCTTGCATTTTGAAGTTCATGTTTGGTTATATATTTTTTTAATTCAAAATTTGAGTAATTAAGTTTTTGTTGACAATTCTTTTTTTTTTTAATAAAAATTAAATACTTCCTTAGTTCGCCTTAGAAACATTTTTTTCTTTTTGTCACAGAATTAATCTTCTTATATGAAAATTTATATTTTTGTTTAAATATTGATAATAATAATAAACTTTATCGTCTTTATCTTTATTCACCTTCATGGTTAAAAATTGAAGTGCTCCAGTTAAATGTTTATGATTTTAGTTGAAAACTCATCTTCTTGGTTTAAAATTTAACTGTTCCAGTGAAAGATTTAACACGACGCTATTCGAAAATTCATCACGTTTGTGGAAAAGTAAACTATTTTGTTTGAAATCCATCTTTTTTTGCTATCTTAATATGATTTTTTCCAATGCTAAGTTTAACTGTTCCAATTCTTGAAAGAATTATGATATTTTTCCGTGGAAGATTTGATTATTTTTTTCAAAATTATTTTATTTTGCATTTACTGATCTGTTGTGTTGATGGATGTTTGGAATGAACACTTTTTTAAAGGAAAAAGTCATTTAAGAGTTTTTGAACCCTTTAGACTCCACCTCATAATTACTGATAAGTAAATTCTCCTTTTTTCGACGTTGGAAATTCTATTTAATATTGAAGTGACCATGGTGTCGACCCCCAAATGCAGCATTAGAATTTCATCTAATCTTGTCAATGCAAGCCGATCAAACATTTGTGTAAATTTTGTAAATAATGTTGGTAGATTCGATTTTTCGCACCGGGAAAATATGTGAGAGATCCGTGGAGTACATAAAAGTGTATTTGTCCACATTTCTTAAGGGAGTAAAAACATTTAGGCACAAATTGGAACAAACAAGGGCCCTAAAATTCAGAGTAAACCTCTGAGTTTCAATAATTCTAAAATCAATCTATTCAAAAAATGAATGTAATGATAAAATTTATTCTATAATAAAGCGACGATAGTTACTATGCTGACTTTTATTATATACATTTGTTTTGTCCAACATTGTGCCTTTTTACAGTTTACTGAATTTTCAATCAAGTAGTTTTTGACCTTACTGTACATATTTTCGATGGACTAAGAGAGCTTTTATCATTTTGAGTTCTCGACTGAAGTTACCAAATCGTTGTGGAAATTGTTCAACTTGATTTTTCAAAGCAATCTATGCATGTATGTATGTATGTATGTACAAAGAATTCTTGTTTGCATTTTTTTTTTAAATTTCTTTCTGAAATTGTCAACTCTACTCAACCAATTCTATTAGAAATCATTTTGCTGAGGAACAAGGAATAAATTACCTGCTATGACGGCTAATATTACTTCGTTTCTTATTTATTTTCGAGCACCTAAGTGAATATAAAATTGTCATATGCCTATATAATAATTCTTGTATGTTGCTATATCACTGTTACATTACTGCTGCTATATATATGTATAAACTAGACTCTAATTACATAAGTAAATAGTAAATATAGGCTTATGTGTATACAATAATATATATGGCACGTCAGTCTGTTGAAGTTTTAGTAAAACCAATTAATCATATTTAACATTAAATACTACTGTTTTACTTGTCGATATTGATTTGTTTACTATTTTGTCGCGTTTTGGCATTATCGATTGTTTGTGGCTTCAGCACTACCGTATCATTTCCATGTATTTCTGCTTGTGTTTGCTCAGCATTTCAGTCACAGTTACCAACTGCTTTATCGTAGGCTGCAATAATTTAATTCGATTATTTCAATTATAACCATTTAGATGATTTTCATGATCGATTTATAAACTGTAAATGATTTATCTCACCTGAGTTTTCGAAAGAGCCTGTAGTTCTTTTAGATGGGAAACACAAATGTGATGTAAAGTTGCCAGATCTCTTGCCGTATCCGAACCACATTTTCCTCTCAGATCTGCGCCGTCCGAATCTGGTTTTTCCGTAACATTCTGCACAGAATATTAAAGAACAAGTTGATTTTAGAAGATTTTTTAAGCAGCGACGAAACAATGCAAACTTCACCCTATTGGCGCAATGATGGAAACGAAACGAATTAGACGCAAAACAGACGTTTGCAATAAAACGTAAATTCTCCGCCTGGAAGAAACATTTACATTTGGCCTATGATTTACCTTTCCCATTCCTTCCATATTTCTTTCGCTTAGAAGGTTTACTTCAACTTGCGTGGTAAAAAAAAAGAAGGAATAAAAATCAAGATGAAAGTGAAACTTGTAAGCGAAAGAAAAATGGAAGGAGAGGGAATTGTGAATCGTAAGCCATTCATGTAAATGGGAAAAGTAAAATTATGAAGTACAGAAATGCACTAAGTGTTTCTTCCAGAAGGAGAATTTATGTTTCATTGCAGACGTCGGTTTTTCGTGTAATTCGTGTCGTTTCCATCATTGCGCCAATAGGGTGAAGCTTGCACTGCTTCGTCGTTAAAGTTTCATTCCCAACATGCGTGGCTTTCACACTGAGAAACCCAAACACCAATGATTAAAACACCCAAACAAATTTGGCCGTTAGAAGAGCCGTTCTCGAGATATTTGAGAAAAACTAAATTTTACACTCACCCCTTACAAAAATGTAATTTAGCCAATCACATCATTGGGAGAACTGCACGTGACATAAATCCATAAGTAAGACGGTATGCTTTGTTTACAAAAATTTTGAATGACACAGTTTTATAGATTTTCAAAATGTACCCCTATCCTATACCCACAGTGGAAATTTGAGTAGATTAGAGGGTGCACCGTTTCAAAGTGCAGTTCTCGAGATATTTGAGAGATGAAATTTTTCCCCCACCCCATACGCAAAATCAAAATATTCCTCTGTCATCATTAGGAGCACTGCATGTGACGTAAATCCATAAGCCATACGGTATTATTCCTTCACAAAAATTTTTAATGACACAGTTTTACAGATTTTCAAAATGTACCCCTACCCTATACCTGCAGTGGAAATTTGAGTAGATTAGAGGGTGCATCATCTCGAAGTGCAGTTCTCGAGATATTTGAGAGATAAAATTTTACCCCCACCCCATACGCAAAATCAAAATAATCCTCTGGCATCATTGGGAGCACTGCATGTGACGTAAATCCATAAGCCATACGGTATTATTCCTTCACAAAAATTTTTAATGACACAGTTTTACAGATTTTCAAAATGTACTCCCACCCTAAACCCGCAGTGGGAATTTGGGAGATTAGAGGGTGCATCAACTGAAAGTGCAGTTCCCATCCAGATAACATAAAAATATTGCCAGAATTGCTTTACGATGAGCCGTTCTCGAGATATTTGAGAAAAACGAAAACCCCTTACACAAAATTAAAATTAGCCTCTGTCATCGTGGGGAGCAATGCATGTGACGTAACCATTCAGTGGCGTTTCTCGATTTTTTTCCAGAAAACACTAAACATCTGTGTTTGGGTTTCTCCGTGCATACAATAATTTTTTTAATTCCTTAGAATCTAAGAATTTGTATTGCGAACTTACTGATAACTGATCCAGAAAAACCACCATTCGTTCCTTATTTTTCAGAATGAATGGATTAACTACTTCCATGTACGGTTCTTTCCCACCGAATTCCACCAAGTTTGCCAGATTTTGTAGACACTTGGCAACCATAACTAGTGATCTGTAAATTAAATTTTGAAATAAACTTAATTGATTGAACAGAATTTTGAAGGACATGAAGTATTATATTTATTTTACCGAGCAGCTGCTGGAGGCGGAGGTTCAGCGATCAAATTAAATGACCTGGGGTTTAAAATTGCAGGGCATAATAAACGTAAAAATATAAATCCACTGACAACCCTAGTTCTGACCAGTCTCTCGTGAGGCCATTTGGAAACTACGGCTCTCTGAAGACATCCGCAGATGTACCTTAGAGTCTTTGGGCAAGCATCGGGACTTGTGAAAATGCTCAGAGTCACTTCGTCCAAAACCTGTGGAAGGTTACTGATTATTAATATCTAATTATCACTAGATATTATTAGAGTAAAAAAATCATGTTTTCAATATACTTTTAATAGTGTCAATAAAATTTTGGAATATAAAAACAAGAACATACTTGTAATAAAAATTCTGCGTTATTGCAAGCGTCTTCCGGCGAGTCCATCTTCGTAGGGTTTAATTCACAGCTTTGTTTACTTTCAATTAACTTCACTATTGTGTCACGAAGAGCAGCTTTTAAGAATGACGTGCACACTGACTTCATGTAAAGATCCATCAGCGTAGTCGTAAGGCTTGCAGCTCTGAATAGTGTTGGTGTTTCATCTTCCTTGTCGACCTTAACAAAAATTATTTGCTAATAAACAAAGTGGAATGAAAATAGATATTGAATCAACCTTTCTATAATGAAATATTTCGCGATTCGGATTAGGTTTGAAATCATTCAATCCAAAGAAAGTTGAATATTTCAAATTTGAAGACTTACTTCTGCCTGATTTAATGACCTTAAAAGCTCTGCTTCCTTTCTGTCATGCCTGTAAAATATATCAAATTCAATAGACATTTCTTTCTTTATGATATGAGGAGTTTATCACTTATGAAATCGGATGTACAATCCTTAGTGAAATCCTTGTAAAATAATTGAAATTTCGGAAACTTGGTGTACATATAAAAATCCAATGTTCAACCCCTCATCAGGATAGGCAACTTAATATAATACAAGCAACATAACTTGGCAAATTAAGTACCAAATTTTTATTTCTTCTTATATTTAATAGTTTTA
>WSXT02074162.1:10214-23536 GCA_011762715.2 Neuroterus valhalla
ACTTAATATAATACAAGCAACATAACTTGGCAAATTAAGTACCAAATTTTTATTTCTTCTTATATTTAATAGTTTTACCTAAATATTCTAAGTAGACTATTCGCCAAAGGGACTCTGTCCAAGTGACAAACGTCAGCTAATGCCCTGACAACGTGCAGTTCCGGGTCCAATAATAATTGCTGTAAAGGGCTGTATTCTTCTGGTGGCATTGCTAAATCATGACGGTATCTATATAAAAAAAAAAATTAATTAAATTTTAGAGCTTTGAAAAATTCAAAAATATTATCCCAACCACCACAAGCCGTTGACTTTAATTTTAACTTAATGATTAATTTTTCATTTTTCATTTCTTAAACGGCTTCTAGTTGCGGAACCCGTGCTTTTTGAAATTCGTATTCATCTGCCCTTTGAGAAAAAGAGTAAAAAAAATGAAAGAAAAAATACCTCAAGCGCAAACGCAATGCTCCCCATTCTCCGAGTGGTGTCACGCCCGATAAGGGATACCACTCGTCAATTTCTTCTCCATTTGTCAGACTCGACAAATCAACCGTAAATTCGGCTACTTCTGTGTCTTTACTGCGCTTTCCTTTGTTGTACAACGTTAGAGAAAATGACATTACATCTGGCGGAACATCTCTGCAAACAAAAGAGTTAAAATTGAGTCAGAAATATTACGTTTTGAAATAATCGAAAGAAAAATCAAGATAAACTTACTCTAAAATGAATTCTTCGTCCCAAAGAGGATGTAAACCAGTCTTAACTTTTGTGCGTGCAACTTTGACGTTATTCAAAGCTACTATAATAAACGGACTGGGTACCAGCTTATACGGCAATCTGTGCGCATCTAAAATATGTAAATGCAGTGAACGCAGCTCGCGTAAACGAGCGACTTTTGGAGCTCGAGTTAATTGTGAGACACATAGTGGCTTTAAAGCGTTTATCCAGTCTGAAGCATTTTCTGAATTCGGGGCAGCTAAATACGTTATTGTGGATAAACAGGGCAGAGCTCGCTCTACCAGTTGGAAACAATGAGGCCTGTCGAAAACACTTTCGTGAACCTAGAAAATATCAATTTTGTAACTCCAAATTCGATTACAAAAAGCTACTAATCGTATTCAAAATTAAATTTATATTTCAGAATTGATTTTTTAAGTATGAATAAGGAACGTAGTGTTAAAAAAAAACTTGCCTGATATAGATACGCGCAGCTTAAATCGATAAGGCCTTTCGGCTTCGTTCTTTTAGGATTGTCATATAGATACAAATGTGTATCAGTCGCGTCAACTAAGAGCACGAAATAGAGTGCTTTCCACTTCTTATTTTTTTCGGACTTCTTTTCTAAATAACCCTGCATTTTGATCCCCTTATTCTTCTTCGCTCCAGATTGTTCTCTGCATTCTCGCAAGGTTGCGTATATTTTTTCGGCGTGTTGCACTTCTCTGTTGACTCTTACACTGCCATCGGGTTCAGTCACCATCGCTTGAACCAATGTGTGACCTTCTACTATCTGCTCCTTTCGGTATCTAAAGTAAATTGTACGATGAGTATTCAATGAATTTTAATCTCGACATGGCTTATTTTAACGTTCAATGACCACAAAGTTTATTTTTAAATTTAATCGCTTGGAAGTTTATTTTATATTTTAATGACTAGTAGGGTTGGGGGTTGGGGAAGATGTTCACAAAAGAGAAAATAGTTTGTTAAAGTTATCACACAGAAAACGAGACTTTCTAGAGTTACAAAATAAATTCAACTGTGTCATTTCCAATTATTACATATTATTAGTTGAGATTTCAGACAATTAACATTTCATGCTAAAATTCTATTTTGAAAGTAAATTTAACGATAACAAAGTTTCAATGTCTGTAAAAGTCCAGTTTAAAATAGAATAAATTTACGAAAGTTTGTTTGAAAGTCTTCTCGTTAAACTTCTAATTCGAGAATCAAGAACACATCGAGTTGGAAAATAAATTTAACAGTTTCCAAGTAAATGTATGCAAAACGTCAAAATAATACTTATATTACATAAATCGTAATAAGATTAGATATTTACCTATTTATAACAGCGTCCAGGCATTCGAAAGTTCTTCCTCCCATCAAGTAACGCACACCTTTCTTTTCAATCCTAAATCTCTGGATTTGATTGTTGATATGGAAGAAAAGAGAATAATCTCCAGGACTGTTGTCGGAAGGTCTGACCTGTCAAACATATTATTGTTCAGACACTGAATGAATTTACTTATATTTATTTCTTTCGAATGATTTACCGAAGTTTTGGTTTTGAGATATACAATTCAAAATTCTCGGCAAACCCTAAAACTTAGTAAAATTGAAAATCTCTTACAAAAAAGAATTAAAGAAATTTAAAGTTGTTTAACTAGCTAATGGACTTTTTCTTGAAAAGGAATACGTTTGGATTTGCTGGTTGAAAGAATTTTAACTTCCTATTCAATAATTGAGAGTGTGACTCAATGTTGAAAATTGTACTGGATCTTCTTTTCGAAAAGTAACAAATTACCTTAACTTAGAACCTAGATTTAAATGAATGAAAACAAAGTACCTAGTAAAATTTTAGTTCTAATAAAATTATAATAATTATGATAAAAATTTGATTTCTTGGGAATTATAATTTTTAGTATATAACTTGTGAAGAAAAAGTTCCCGAAATTCATGAATATGTGCAAAAGCCTTCGTGAATTTTGTGGAATGTTTGTAAAATCTTTTGTAATCTCTGCGGAATCTTAGTGAAATATTTTAGGAATCTTTCAAATATGTTAAGGCCGAATTCATTTCCAGTCGGGCAGGGTGTGTAAGCTCAAGTCGCAGAATCTTTACAAAATGAAATATGTTGTTTTTGAAAGGATTTTAGACGACACGTATTTTACCGATTTGATAAAAAAATTTGTTTGACAAACTTAGGAGCGTTTGAACTTCTGATGCTCGTGGTGTCATTCATCGGAAATTTATCGAAAAAAATATTCGAAGCCTTCTGGTATTTGAACAAATGCGGATATTTGGCATTTCTTTTTGGATTCCTGTAAATCTTATTATTCTGTTTCAGATCCATGAGAAAATTGTGAAAACTCTGAAAATTGATAAAATGGCGGCGGGTTTTTTGAAAATTTTTAAACTCAATTTTCTCGAAAACCCCAGCGTTTTTTTTCTGTTGATTTTTTTTTTCATGTTAGTACGAATACAGACAATATACTCCATATGAGTGTACCTTATTCCTGCGTCTTGGAAAGAAGGAAGAATTTCCTTTTCCTCAAAAAGAGTAAAAATTCACGATTTCTGCAGAAACAAGAAGAGATGTGAAAAAGGTTCAATAATCAAAGTTATTCCTTTAAAAAGTTCTACAAAAAATTTTATTAGCGATTTTTTTCTATCTTGCGTCGTTATTTAAATATTCGCTGAAATCCGAATAAATGCAATTTCCCACTGACATAAATACTCAAGAAGGGTTTAAATCAACAGGAGAAACCAATTTTTTTCAAACAACGTTCCACTAAAAATGTTAACAGTCGAAGAAAATATTCAATATTTACTTTTACTGTTTACCTGATTTATGCAAGCGAATATTTCAATAACGACGCAGAATACAAAAAATCGCTAATAAACTTTTTTGTAGAACTTTTTTAGAGGATTAACTTCTTGATTTTTGAATCTTTTTCACACCTCTTCTTTTTTCTGCAGAAATCGTGAATTCTTATTCTTTTGGAGGAAAAAAAATTCTTCCTCCTTTCCAAGACTCGGGCACAAGGTAAACTCATATGGAATATATTGTCTGTATTCGTACATACTTGAAAAAAACAACAGAAAAAAACGCTGGGTTTTTTGAGAAAATTGAGTTTGAAAATTTTCAAAAAAAACCGCCGCCATTTTGTTAGTTTTAAGATTTTTCACAATTTTCTCATGGAATCTGAAACAGAATAATAAGATCTACAGGAATCCAAAAAGAATCGCCAGATATCTGCATTTATTCAAATACTAGAAGACTTCGAATATTTTTTTCGATAGATTTCCGATGAACGACATCACGAGCATCAAAAGCTCAAACGCTCCTATGTTTGGCAAAAAAAAAAAAATTTTATCAAATCGGTACAATATGTGTCGTCTAAAATCCTTTGAAAAACAACATATTTTATTTTGGAACAATTCTGCGACTTGAGCTTACACTTTACCCTGAAATGAAAGATTTTTTTTACTCACTAGAAAACTGCTTGGTCCCGCTTTGACCAACATATCGACAGCTTCGCTTTTAGTTACATTTGGATGAAACCATGAAAAGACAGTATTAGGATCAATCGAATCATCCAAGTCTTCGACCAACTCTCGGAAAATAAGGCCCTGTTCGCCAGTTCTGTGGGCAGTAACCCAAAGCCACCCATCGCCCATGTCGTTGTGAACGAAAAAAATATCGCCCTTTTGAAAGCTCAGTTCATCAGTGTCAGGCATTTTCGTGTAGGGCAATATTGCGACGATTCGTTTCTTATCATTCACAGGCTCAGGTGGTGGTGTAGGATGTATAAGGCGTTCTCTCTTCAACAGATCCGAACAATGGGTATAATAGGCAACAAGGTCTGAAAGGCTGTTAAATTGACGACCGCCTGCAATCAGTTGTAAACAACAGGGTGAGATTCTCTTTCAACGTTTGATATTACATTTTCATTTAAGTAATTACTCTCTTCCTACCGATGTAATAATCTCCACAAACAGCTGTAATTCGAAAGTGGTTAATGCCAGTGCGCCCCAGGTAAGAGAGAACATAACTACCAGGTTTCCTGTCGCTCTCACGAACCAAATAACTTCCCATTTTACTCGCGTCCCACAGTCTTTCCTCTGCAGTAAACCTGTCTAGTCGTCCGTGATACCACCTACAAAATATTTATTAAGTTTCAGCGTTGATAAATTCTTCTAATTAGAAAAGTATGAGTATAAAATAGAAACATATCAAATACAAAAATTGAATAGAGTTTTTTTATTCGGCAGCGAGTTGAAAAGGATAATTTGATTCAACTAATAAATACTCAGAAGTGAGGGAAAAAAATCTGACGATCGAATTTGGAAGATACACACTCAAATGTGTCTCCGTTCAAATTATGGAGAAATGAGATAGAAAAAAGGAACGAAAAAAGTAGCAGCGTCCAAATACCCTTTATTAATTGCATACCATAAGATTGGGAATCATAAAACATTTACAAAAAATCTATCAATTGTCACAAATTAACAAATCACAATTGATTGTGATTTAAAAAATTATTAAAATTAAAAAAGAAGGGAGAAAAGGAAGGAAGGGGATTCGGATGTTGACATCTTTTTCTTTCATTGTTTACAATTTTGATTCGTGTAATTTAAATGAAAACATGTAACGATGTTCTACTTTCATACAGTGTGCACTTCAAAATGATTTAATCTTTAAGCTAATTTATAAGATTGACAAAAGAGACCCACTTATTATTGCAACAAATTCTATTTATAATAAACAAATCCTTCATAATGCTATAAATCATATTTATGTTGAATATTATTGAGGAATTTAATTTGTTCTAAATGAGTTCAATCAAAATGATTGTGCGTACAATTTATGAAAATTTCAAAAATTTACGAATAGGATTGAAAATAATCTTTCAAGGAATCAAATGAGCTTTTGTAAATTGAACTTGAAAAAAAATTACATTTGTCTGCAGCAAAAGAAATAATACAAATTTGCGAGTAACTGTATTCACATAAACAATCATGACTCCAACTATTTTCTTAATATTAACGCATAGGTTTCTGTAAAAAACTTGCTGCAATAATCAATGGGCTTTTTCCTGTCAATGATATGAATACATTTGAAGATCAAGTAATTTTGAATTTATTTGTACACCTAACTTTCAGAGTCTTTTCAAATTTGATTGCTAGATTCTTAGTTTTCTTTTCATTTCTAAAAAATGCTGAGATAAATTCGAATGTTGGACGCTTTAGAGGAATTTAATTTTTTGTTTCTGATTATAATTTCTCGCATTCTGAAAGAGTTTGTTATAAAATGCTTCAAATTGAAAATGATATATACTAGATCATTTTTGATCATCTATACTACTCTTTTTTGGTTTAAAGGTTTTCAAAATTAACAGAAACTTATTAAGATTCGGAAAAATATTTTGAAAAGTAAATTCCAACACTCTCGTTTTGAACTTCGAAAGCTTTCTAATTTAGGCAACTAATGTTATAAAGTACACTGATCAATATTAGGTTTATTAAAAATGGACATAGCTTATATTCAAGTGGTCATTAGATTGATAAATTATTTCAATTATTTCCAACGTATTTGAAAACTTGTGATATGGAAGATTTCATTTTCTATAATTTAGAATTAGGATTACTTACTGATTTTCGGGAGGAGCAGTCAAAACTGTGTTGTTGCCACTGTCCGGTTCCTCTGTGTCCTGAGGATCATCTGGTATATTTTCGAGGAACGGATCAAATTCATTGTCGGCATTTAGGGATTCGTTAGGACCACCATCTTCGCTTCCGGTGCTTGGAGAACCTCCTTTACTGCTGTGATCAATCTGTTTTTGCATACAAAGAAAATCAACGTCTGCGAATTTTCTTTTGGTTATTGTTCAAATTAATTAAAAACAGCATTCACTCAGGTCTTGAGAAACATTTCAGAAGGAGAATAAGCAATTAAAAGATCTGCGCGCTCCGCAGGCACATTCTCATCGAGCGCTACGCAATCGGATTGCTCTCCTTTTTTTTTTTATTTTAATAACTATCCAGATACGGAAGTAAATTTAGCAAAATCATATCTTTGAGATCTAAGTTCATCTATGCATCTTCATAATTATTTTGAATCGAAGGTTAAAACCAAAACCACAAGTCGTATCAGGAAATGGTTGAAAACAATACGTAGGTCTTTCAAGAAGCTATAATTCCTCATTTACATATTTTTGTATGCCTAGCATTGTAAGGTTCAAAATTGGATTTTTTTTTGGTCATAGAAGTTCTAATGGTTAAAACCGAAGCCAGGAGTCCTACCAAAAAATGGTTGAGAGACAATTTGTAGATCTTTTAGAAAGCTACAATTTATCTCCCCAATGTTTTTATGTATATTACGCCGTTTAGCGTCAAATTGATTTTTCGATAGCATTTGATCCATTTACCAACAAAGAGCATCGCCAAAACCTGACTTTCGGCTTCAGAAGGTCTCAAAACGTGGAAACCCGTTGAAAACTCAAGATATGAAATTTCAGACGATTCTAATACTTTCTCAAGCATAATTGATGAGAATGTAGAGAGATAAAATAAGACTTAAAAAAAAAAAGATTCATTGCAAGAAAAATCGAGTTGAAATAATTTCTTGGCGAAACTTATCTACTGCCCATTACTCATCCTTGTTTTTACAAAGCTCGAAATGATTTTTAAACCATTGTATGACTATTTGAATAATATATTTTACCTATTTAGTTAACAACCTAATCAAAATGATCTACAGTTCATAGAGACTAAAAAAATTATTCTATCAAATTAAATTATTAATTTCTTTATCAGATATTTATTAGTAATGGGCTCAAAATTATAGGTTAAAAATGCAAAAAAAAATCAAAAGGACGTTTTTCATCAATTAAATCAGCGCTTGATTATATTTTGAAGACCACCAATAAAATTATTGTTCACTTTGAGGAAAGTATTTCAAAGTTGAATTTACATTGAATTATCGAATATAAATTGATTTAAATTTATTTTTCAGAATTGTATTATTTTTAGGTACAGTAGCCATTAGCTTTACAATAATTGATATTTCTGTTTTCATTATAACTCAATAAAACATGAAAAATATAAGCAAAACTTAATTGACAGATAGTTTCAAGTTGAATCGAAAATTTGTCATGTAAAATGATTAAATGTAATTTTGAATCAAAATGTTAATAGAAAAAGTAAAAGTAATCAGAGTAGAAGTAATTTTTAGTTTTCAAGCAAATAAAAATAATTATTCCTCCAAAACTAAATATTAATCAAGTTTCAAGTGCTAGTCTAAAATCTAAGGTTATCACGTTCTAATTTTTAAGTTTAAAATAGTAGTTTGAAATATTCTTCAAATGCATTGTGATATTAATTTCTCTTTAGATAATATGGTATTGTACTTTTTCTCATAATTACGAGTGTACCTAATTAGGAATAGAAATGAGAATTCTGAGAATAAAAAACTCGCATTCACTTCAAGAAAATTATCTATTGCTACAAATCTACATACCTTTGACTCTTCCAACAAACGAGACAATTAGAAAATTACATTCTAGTGGATAAAACTGGCGTTTATATTGAATTTAATGTAGTTCTAATGCCAAGGAAAAACATTTCTATATAAAATTAATTCTTATAAAGTAATTTGTAGTAAAATTCAATCATTCACGAATAGAAATAGAGAAAAAAAAGACTTGCACTTTTTTGAGCCGGCTAAAAAGATACAGGCTATCCTTTTATTAACAAATTAGGCTTAAAATATAAATAAATGAGGTTACTATACTTTTATTGAAGTCTTTTGAATGCAGGAAATCAGATTTTTCAAAAATTGAAAGATTCGTCCAAAAGAGAATAGTCTAAATATTTATTTTGTAGAAAGTTTTCAGTTCAAACGCCTTTCCTAATTTTGAGGTTTGAAGAGTCTTGAAGCTTTAAAGATTTCCAGAGAAAAATATTAGGAATTAATTTTTTTAGGCAAAATACACCTTCTAAACATTTTGTTTTTACTTGTAACAAAAGAGACATATTCACATTCAAAGTCATAAACGAGAATTATTTTCGAAAACCCAAAAAAAGATGAACTCAAGACTAATTGAAAAGAGTTTACTATCACTAGGCAAAAAACATTTGTCAACCTCTTCAACCCCTTCAAAACAATATAAAACTGTCATTTTAGAGCATATGTAAACAAATGAACAAAAAACTCAACAATCCAAAGAAGCGTCATTTTTGTTGGACTATTGTAGCCACTCTATCAAACATTCTTCGATAGAAAGCTACGCGTCCTTTCCTTTGTTTTCCGATTATCTATAAAGGGACGTTTTTCGAGATAAGAATCGAGGTATGTTGGAGGCGTCCGGTATTAATAATAACCAAAAAATAACATACCTTAGCACTATTTGACACGCTGGGACCTCCTCGTACAAATTCCGCCATTTTCGCACATATGCTCCAAAATGCAGACGGGAATAAAAAAACTTGAAATATCACTCGAACATTCGCGATATGTTGAGTTATTTACAAAACGGCAGTAGTTTATCAATATAAAATGTATTGACGTTTCCCGACAGCCATTTTACCACTGTGCTCTCGACGAGGGAATTCGCCCTGTGAATCGTGAATCGCGACGTGCGTGTTTTATACGTGCCACATTGTTTCCCTGGCGCCTAACAGATAGCACGACACAGAAAATGCAATTTCGGAAAAAAACTAAGTTTTTTCAAGCCGAATGGTTATTTATCCAAATTTAAACATCGTTGTCTCAGTTGTCTGTCGCGGAACTCGTGAACCGACCTTTTCTAATATCCAAAACATCCAACATGGAAGCGCCCACTGTCTTCAGACTTCAGACATTCAGAGTCGACACGTCAACATTACTAACCTTTTTGCATGCGGATCACGGATTTAATTAAGATTTACCTGACGCATTAGTTAATCTGACTGAAAGCGAATCGCTGATGCAATGGTGAGTCATATCATTTCGTTTTTCTCAAGGATTTTTCAGGTAATCAAAGGATTCTGATTTTTTGGTGTCGTTGTTGACTTAACCTCAAAAAACTTGGAGATTTACTTATGATTATGGGACAAATCTTTATTTCTTGATAGAACTGGGTTTCTTAGTCAATTGATTAGTCTATCTATAGGTACTTCTGTGCCTGTTTTTTATAATAATAGTTTAATCAAACAGACTTCACTTTTGGGAATTTTAGTTTATCATCCCTAATCGTGCAATTTTTTCAAAAGTCTACAGTATGTTACAGATATTTGCACATCCTGCAAGTACTTTTGTATCCACTAATAAAATATGAAATTTCATTGATTTTCGGCACCTTAATTATTATTTTTTTCCTTATACGAAATTTGTCAGTCATATCAGTTTTACAGTTCTGCATTCTATCTGACCAAAAAATCGCTAAGTGACAGGGAATTTCCATAAATAATGATAATTTTTACTTTGGGACAGGAAAATTTGGTGAGGAATTATAATTTCCACTTTGAGACAAGGTATTCCCATAAAGATTCATAATTTTCACTTTGGGACTGGGGGTTTCCTTAGAAATTATAATTAGACTTAACCAGGAAATACTCGTGAACGATTATTATTTTATATGGAACAGAGATTTTTTGACATGTAATGAGAATTTCGGGGAAAATTAAAATTCTGAAATGAAAGGAGGGAATTGAAAAAAAATGGTTCAAATTTGGAATTATAACTCTTTTACAAAATTCTCTGCTCCGAAACAGAATTGTCATTCTTGTGACCAAAAATGATCTGATGTTTTCAAAACTTCAGAACTTTTTTACTGATCGGGGAAAAACAATTGCACGAGAGAAATTGGTAAATAACCGGGAAATTTGAATCATCAGGTAGAAACCCTAATTTATAGATTAGATCAAATAATTTTTGTTTGAATAATTCTAAGTTAAATTGTATAAAGGTTTTAAATTATGTAACGTTCCTTTAGTCTGATTCTGACAATTTTTGAATATATGTATCTGTACTTTATGTTGCTTTGTAAAGTTTTTTAGCTGACTCAAGTTTGATAATCACATTGGTGATAGCTGAAACATACAGAAATAATTATGTTATCAATTTTTTGAAAAAAAAAGTATTTATCACGTTTTATTTGCTTTCTCCTCATTTATCTGACTTGGGACAGGGAATTAAGAAAATAATTATAGTTCTTATTCTAGGGCAGGAAGTTTCAGTAGAGACATATAATTTCACTTGGAACATAATAATAAATAATAATTTTATTCGAATGATTTTTTTTCTAATTGAGAAGAGAGGAAATTGAGAGAATCGCTCTTTTAATTAAAAATTCGTCAAAATTTGAGTCCCCTCTCCTTAATTTGAAATAAAGAAAGTATTTCAAGCAGTTTTCAGAGCAGGAGGAGTATTTCGAATGAGGAATATTTCTGAATTATAATAGAAAACTTGTTCACATCGTTCATTGCGAATTCATTTTTTTAGTTAAAAAATCAACTACTTGGTTGAAAGTTAAACTCTTTTATTGGAAATCAAACTTTTTTTGTTGAAGGTGCATTATTTTAACTTAAAATCCACCTCTGATTGAAAATGTAACTACTTTGTTAAAGTCAATTCATAGTGAATTAGTGAAGATTCGAGTATTTAGTTAAATATTGGTTTTTGAATTAAAAAATTAAACTATTACTTTCAGAAATTATTTCCTTTCTTGAATATTTGCCTCTTTTGTAGAAAATTAATCTTTAAGGATGAAAATTCACCTTTTTTCTTCAAAATTAGTTTCTCTAACGGGAAAATGATCTTTTCTAGTTCAAAATTCAACTATTTTGATGAAAATGTGTCTTTATGGATTAAAAATTCAGTTGGTTCGTTGACAATTCACATATTTTGTTGAAAAATTGATTTTTGTTATGAAATTATATTTTTCTTCGATAGTGTCTTTTGTTCAAAAATTCTTTTTTACGGTCAACAATTCAAGTTAAACTTATGTTTGGTTCAAAATGAGTTTTTAAGTCAAAAATGTTACTTTTCTATTTTTGGTTGGGAATGATTACCTCTATAGTTCAAAATTTAACCATTTGGTTAAAAAATTGGATGTTTTACTTCAAAATGAATTTTTGGTTAAAGTTTCAACTATCCTAGTGGAGAGTTCATCATTTCAGGTAGAAACTCGTCTTTCTGGTTTGGAATTCAACTACTACAGTTAAACATTTACGAAGTTTACAGTTTACAGAAAATTTGCAGTTGAAACATTTGAAGTTTCAGCATTTTGCTCAAAAATCGATTGGATTGAAAGTAAGTGTTTCTTTGTTTAAAGCTAATTTTTTTTTGTCATAAGTAACTTTTTTCAACTAAAAATTTGACATATTTCAATTGGAAGTTTCATAGTTGTTGGTAAAAATTTATTTGTTTGGATGAATTCAAATTTTGAGTACTCAAATTTCGGCTGACAATAATTAATCTTTTTTATTGAAAAAATTCTTCGTTTGTAATTCAAAGTATTCTAGTTAAAGATTCATAATCTTATTTGAAAGTTCATCACTTTGGTTTGAAATTGAACTCTTTTGTTAGAAATCCATTTTTTTTTGTTATCGCAAATTGATTTTTTCAATTGTAAGTTTAGATGTTCCAACTTTTGTAGAAAAATGATACATTTTTCGTAACCATTATTTTTGTATTTTTGTCAAAATTAATTTATTTTGCAGTGTTCGATCTGTTGTGTTAAAGGATGTTTAGAATGAACGTCACGAATAAAAATAAATTTTTGCGTTTTGCGACAAATATGCATATGTTACTTTTGGTTGACCGGGAAAATTGAAAAACTTCACCGGGAAAAACCGGGAATTTTATATCGTCTGCCAAATCGCCACCCTGAAAACTAAATGACAATTCGTTAATTTTGAACAATACGGAATCAATTTATAAGAAAATTGTAGGAAAAAAACTTGATCATTTATTCAAAATCAAATTCTGTGATTACTTTTGAAACTGTTTATATAAGTGTAGGAAGGGGTAAAGGCGAGAATAAAGTCCGTTTGTAACTATGTTTGAAATTCTATTTAAAAATTTGAAATCACAAATCACTTCATTCAAATAGGAGACTATTTGTGAATTCTACAATTAGAACAAAGTTTCAGATTTTCGAATGAAATTATCCTTTATAAAATATCATTCCCAAGGATTTATATTAGATAACATTTTTACTCCATGTATACACTCATTTTGGGTTTTTACATATCTATATTTCACCACTTTTACTCCAAGCAATGCCTGACGTACTCAGGCCTGTGGGTTTTTTAAATTTCTTAAACCCCTACCGTCTGCAGCCGGATTTTTATTTGAAACTTTATTTGAAATTTTTATTCGCCTGAACATTTGATCAGGGGTTTGGAAAACTGCAGAAAACCAATACTACTGAGCGCAGCTGATTAAAGACAGACGAGTTTGGATGTGGACATTCGATAGGATCGAGTGCCTGGGCAGTCATCTTTTCCTCCGTGGATACCTGGTGTCAATTCCCCTTCCAGTGAACTTTGATCCAACTATTAGGTTGAAAATTCATATTTTCTGTTTGACAATTCAATTATTTGTTGAGAATTCAACTATT
>WSXT02074174.1:0-12200 GCA_011762715.2 Neuroterus valhalla
ACAAAACTTCTCTACCGCTTCGGACAAACGTTGATCGAGTGCGCAGCACGAGACACGCGATGAGAATGTATTCGTTAGAGCCGTAGAAGCTTTAACAAAAGAAAATTCACACTCATCAAATAAAAGTAGTCGACATTTCGCTTTGGAGTTTCACAAGCTTTTTATGCAACTATAGGAAGGTACAAAGGCCGAGCGCGGAACGCGAGGTGAGATTAACATCCAGCGCGAAGCGCGAGATCCGAAAGACGCGCGCCCCAGGCGCGCTCAAACTTGCGAGCGAGGCGAGCCGTGCGCGGAGCGCGCGATGAGAATGTGCCCGCGCGGCGGGCAGATTTTTTAAAATCTTAAATTGAAATATTTTTTTAATGAAATATTGAAACTATTATATTTTCGTGTTGAGAATGAACGTCTTTCTAAATTTTGAATTCAACATTCGGTTTCAAAATACAATTGTTTTTATTCAAAGTTTAATCTTTTTTCTAAACAATTGGACTAATTTGTTAGAAATTTATTTTTGTAGTTTGAAAATCCAACTATTAGGTCGAACAAGTGTTCTGTTGTAAATTCTCTCCTTTCGCTCAAAAGATTATCCATTTGGTTGGTAATACAACTACTTGATTGATAATTTATTCTTCAATCTTCATATTTGTGAGTTGAAAATCGAACGATTTTGTTGGAAGTCATTTTCATTTTTGGAAATTCAAGTGTATTGTTGAAAATTGATGTTTCATAGTAGGAAGTTAAACAGTCTTATACAAATTTCAGCTTTTTAGCTCGATGATTCAACTATTTGTGCTGGAATGCAACTGTTTATGGTTAAAGTTTAATGTTTTTTGTTCAAGAATTCATTCGGTTGAGAATTCATCTCTTTTATATGTAGGTTATTGTCAGATTCATCGTTGAAAATCGCATCAAAACTATGTCTTATGCGTTTGAAGATGATGTACATCAGTTCATTGCGATATGATTGTGAAATTTCAATTAAAAAATTCAGTTCAAGATGACTATGAAACAAGACCTTATATTTAAAATATAGCCCAAATCTAAATTTATCGTATCTTTCCGCGCTCATTCATATATTGTTAGAATTCAACGTAGTCAATTTATATCAATCTCCAATTCTGAAATAAACAGAAAAATAGGGGAAAGTTCTCAAAGTTGAACATAGTTTTGACATGAGTCTATATTGCACAACAATATCGTAAAAATCAAGATTGAAGATCACAAATCTCTTGACCCGGAACTAAATCTATACAGCTCAAAGAAAAAAAATGGTTGATTTAAAAAATGAGGTAGTCAAGGTTGGCCATCGTAGTCAAGGTTGGACCACCCCCAAAAACTATCAGAAAAAAAAAACTTTTATGAATGAAGGTTCACAGGTTTACATAGAAATAAATTTTTTTAAATCATCAACGATCATTTCCCGATTCGCTTTTTCGCTTATATCTGGAATTCCTGTTTTAAATTAAAAAGTGATCAATTCATCAATCAGGATTCGTCTTTCCGCGTTGATTTAGGGTTTCTATGCAGTCAAAAGATGTTATTTTTATATTTATATCACAATGTATTCGTTATAAAAAAAAAATGAGTGGTCCAACCTTGGCGACAAGGTAAGTCCTACCTTGACAACATGAACGCACGGAATGAAAATCGCGGAATCGAGTCATTTGAAGCAGACCATTGCTGTTTTCCCCCTGATCAACTTGCTTTACACGTTTTCACGCATGTGACGAATAAACAAATTCTTTCCCAAATCAGACGAAATTTATTTGAAAATTGAATAAAAACTATGTTCAAATCCAACCAAGTGTATTCAAACAAATTTGTTCTAATGAAATTTGGTTCAAAAAAACTTTTCTTTCAGTGTAGAAAAATTGTAGATGACATGCATGGCTGTCGAAGAAAAGGCAATCGTTGATAATTTGAAGTTAAAAGTGAGTGGCAAGCATTACAAATTATAGGTTACGCCTTATCGTAATCTATGTTGCTACTAGGCATGTTATAGATACATAATTGGAAACAATAAAACTGTCTATTCAGGGACTGAAATTTGGATAGGAACTGCGGAGACGCGTCTATCAAATTCCTCGAGAGATCGAAGCTCGAAGCTCTTTTTGAAAACATAACTATCTGTTGCATCGATCCGATTAGATAGAATTTTCGCATTTCGAATGCTTATTAAAAGAAGACAAGGGTCCGGTGTAATTTGATAAAACCTAAAAATCCTTTGATAAGTTTCACCGCGAGAATGAGCTGGCTCGAGAAAGAAGGAGAAGCCGCTGGAGGGATTTTATTTCGCGCCAAATTTAATTGTCGTTTCTCCTTTTTATGCGTGGAAAGCGAGAAGGGAAACCTTTACGTCCAATCTATGGCTCGTTAGCCCACTTGATGCACCAACCGTGTAATTTTCTTCGCGGATTCCTGTCCGCGCCTCTAGCAAATATAGCTTTTAGAATCATTTTTGTTTTGATCTCTGAAGCCATCTTTATTTTAGAATTGATTACTACATTATAGAAAATAATTTACTAGATGGATCTCGGCATGAAGAGTACGTGAATAGAACAAAAATAATTGTGACTGAAAGAAGTGGTGAGAAAACAGATATGCAACATTGATAATTTCGTGTGTTTTGGAACTGATGACGGAAAGTTAGATGCAGATATTTCCTGACGTATAAATGAGGGTAGAAAGATGATTAGCAGTATAAGAGCTGTTACCACAAGTATTGGAATAAAAAAGGTTGCAATTGTAGTATATAACCCAAAAAAAAACTTTGTAAAAGAAAATTTGGGAAGGTGAGAGAAATTTCGTAATTAGGCACAAAAAAAACCAGATCCGTCGCGTACGCTCAGTTGAGAATCGTCTTCGAATTATTATTAATAGGATATTATTATATTATTAATATTATTAATTCGTATATTATAATAGGATATTGATATTTTCATAAATCATAAAAAGGAAAACAACATGAAATAAATAATATTTCACCTATTTTTCTTCATAAACTGGGTTAAATTGTATACTCTGTTAAAAAGAAAACAACTTTTATCTTTTGTCTCCAGTTACTATTGACACAGGCATATCGAGTCTCTCATCTGCCCACTTTTCATTGAATGTACCAATTTAACGATAAATGAGTGGAGAAGGAGTAGAGCTTCCTAGACTAGTGAAATATTTGTTAAACGTAAGGATTTTTTAGATTCAAAAAAATTAATAAAAGTTATGAAAGCGGACAGATGAGATACTCGATATGTCTGTGTCAATAGTAACTGAAGGAAAGATAAAAGTTTTATTCTTTCTAACAAAGTATATGCGAGTAATTTTCAGCGGCAATAAATTACAAAATTTCTCTCACCTTCCCAAATTCCCTTTTGGGAAGTTTCTTTGGTTTTTTATAATAATCTTGGCCAGTTCTATAATTCTTATTTTATTACATCAATTTGTCGATTGTCTTTTTATATGAATGGAAGAACAGATTTTTAAGAATGTGTATGTATGTATGTATGTATGTATGTGTTTGTGTGTGCATGCCTGCATGTATGTACGTTTTTCTATTAGCACGATAACTTTTGAAAAAAAACATCTATTTGATTGACCTTTGGTACACATTTTTATTGTCAGAAACTGAAGGTCGAGTTCGTCAGCCAGCTATTTTAGATAAAAATTCAAAAAGTTAGGGCATTTTGAAAGTTTTTGAAACCATTTTTTTCAAGATTAAAAAATCCTAAGTAAGGCTTTCTGTAGTAAGTAATAAATGGAACAATTTATCCTTATAATTTTTTTGATCAAAACAAAATTGTCATTACAACTTTTTAAATTTCCTCAAAAAATGAAACATTCGAATTTTGATCGCACATAAAATAATGAAAAATATTGTTTCATTTTTTTGCCAAACTGTGCAAGGTACGGGAAAACAGAAATGAACAAAAATTGTGCAAACAATAAAAATCTACAATTGGTGAAATTTACTTTTTGACATGACATGTAGTTTTTCCTTCATTTATAGAAAAAACCGTATTTAATATGAAAAAAAATGGAATCTTTGGACAATTGACACAAGCCCTGGAAGGAAAAAATAGACTCAAGTTCGTCACTAGGGAAACATCTTTGAATTTTGTATCGTTCGTCCCATTGGACGCGAAGCGTTTGCTTCAATCGTAAAAAACGAAATAAAAAGTTAGAAAATTAAATTTTCAGAAAGAGTACGCAACATATGAAAAAAATGAAGCAGTGAAACCTCTGTTCCGTTTTGGAAAAATTGTCATCGAGTGCGCAGCACGACACACGCGATGAGAATGTACTCTTTAGGGCCGAAGTAGCTTTAACAAAAAATAATTCGCAATAATCAAATTAAAGTAGTTGACATTCTTCTCTTGAGTTTCAAAAGCTCTATACACAAATATAAAGAAGTACAAAGACCAAGAGCGGAGCGCGAGACGAGTTCATCATCAAGTGCGAAGCGCGAGATCCGACAGATGCACGCCCTAGGCGCGCTCAAACTTGCGAGTGAAGCGCGCGATGAGAATGTGCCCGCACAGCGTGAAGATTTTACATTATAAGGATAAATCATCGCTGGATACGTTTTATCTTGTTTCATAAATCACCATAAATTCCGTGGATTACCAAAAATTTCATAGAGTTCCAAAAATTTGATGCAAATCTCAAATTTCATAAATTTCCATGAATGTCAAAAGTTTCCGAAAATCCCCATAAGTCTTTTACATTCCCTTATATTCCATAAGATACAATGAATATCATTAATAACCACAAATTATATGAATTTCGCGAATTTTTGTAAAATTCATAAATTAACAACAATTTATTTCAATTCCCATTAATTTTCCTAATCTAGATAAATAACCATAATTCACGAATTCCCGTGCATTTATGCTGAAATATCGGTTATTGATATTTTCCTCAACACTCCTACCTAATTCTAATACTCTGATGTTACTCGATTACTGAACCAGTTTTTATCCTTGGCGCCGGGGAAATGTATAAGGAAACTCAGCTGATGGAAAAGTTACTTGTTAAATACTCAAACACATAGTTTCTTTTTTAATTCATTAGTGAATTCCTAAAATTGGCTATGTTGTCGCGAGTTTAAGTGGAAAAGAAGATCCATTTTTTATTTTAAGAAAAACTAGTTGCTTATCAATTTTGGAAACAGTAAAAGTTACAAAATATATTTCCCGGTAAGAGAAAGATGCGTGCAATGTAGATAAGTAGAGTACTCGGTAGGATATACGTGGGTGGAATGCAATTCCTGCGAAATATGTGCGGTAAAACGACAAGTAATGAGTATGGGTTCTCAAATAATGCAGTGTATAAGAAACATTGTTTGTTCATAATAACAAATAATAATTGTGGGAGTGATGTATTTTGTACTCTCATGATTGTTTCTTTCATTCAACCTAGACAAAAAGCATTTTTTTCGGGGAGCTAACATCAGGTATATCTACTATATGTATCGGAAGTCGATTGTGGGGTGTTCTTTTCTCAATAGAAAACAATCAGCAAAATTCTGCACGTGCCAATCAAGCACCAGTTCAAATTACCACTGACCTTTCTCATCGGCGGAAGCTGCTTTCAACATCAACACAAAAGGCTACCAAGGGAGGAGGTCTATTCAAAGAAAGATACTTGCAGGGTGTACCCATATACCTGTAACTAACTATCGTTATACAAAGGAGATGTTTCGCTCGCACGACATGCCTTGAAGATTTTTTAACTTCTCGTCTTCCTCTTGCTCTCTTCTGTAGTCTTACACAATTTGAGAAACTATCTACCCTTTTCGTATAATAGACATCTCATACATTGGAACAAAATTGCGACATCGCTTTCGTAAGTTAAATGCACTGGGAATTTGTTTTAAAAAACAAATCATTCTTGCTTTCTGTATAATACAGTTGTTTATTAGGTGTTGCAATTTTTGTTTTTTTCATATTTTTGTATCTAAATCGAAAGAGTAATATTTCGATTTGTGCGAAGCGAGTGACAAAAATCTCATGAGCTAAAAATCAACTCCCTACACACGTATCGAAAAGTATATTTTATACCACGAAAGACGGAAAAATTATATTAGAGTTGTGATTCTTAGGTTAGAGTGATATAAAAGTACATCTTCAGTACATAACAATGTTAAAATTATTATCGATTTTCAAATCACGGATTCCCTACGAAACAGTTGAATTTTCATTCCGAGTTAAAAAGCAATTTATCTTTTTGGGTGAAGATTCAAGTATTGAGTTGAACATTCATTTTTAAATTAAAAAAGTAAACCATTTCTTGAGGAATTTACGTACTTTGTGGGAAATTCGCATTTCTTGTATAATATTATTCCTCATGGTTAAAAATCAATCTTTTTTGCATAAAATACGACTTTTCCAGTTGGAAATTCATCATTCTACCTGAAAATTTACCAGTTTGGTTGACAATTAATTTCTCTCCCTGAAAATTTTACTGTTTTATTTTTAGTAAAAACTGATCTTCTCCGGTTCAAAATTTAACCATTTGTATCGAGATTTGTTTTTGGGAATTGAAAATTGGGGTATTTCGTTGAAAAATCTAATTTTTGGGTAGAAAATTTTCTTTTTGTTCAAAGGTTAATTTTCTTGTTGAAAAATTCTTCTTCTCAGTTCACCATTCAAGTTACACCGTTGAATTTTTTGGATTCAAGTTGAAAATTCATCTTGTGTAAAACTCTCATGTTTGGTTGAGAAATAATTTTTCAATCCCAAAATGTTACACTCACAATTTGAAATCATATGATTTCAAAATGTAATTGTTTCAATTGTTTTAATAGTTTAAAATTCAAGAATTTTGCTAGCAAATGGTATTGTTTGGTTTAAAATCAATTTGTGTCCAAGAATTCAACTATTCTAGTTAGAGTTTTATCCTCTTAGTTGAAAATTCGTCTTTCTGGTTCAAAACTCAACTATTGCAGTTAAACATTGACAATTTTTAATATTCCTCATTTTGTTTAGAAACGTAACAGTTTTTTTGGAAGTATTTCTTGTTGTTGTTGAATGTTCGTTGTTTCATGTTATAAGTTATTTTTTTAAATTGAAGATTTAACTTATTTCAATTGGAAATTCCATACTTGCATTTGAAGTTCATTTGTTTGGTTATATATATTTTTTTCTAAGTAGAAATTTGAGTATTGAAGTTTTTGTTGCAATTATTTTCTTTCATGAAAATTAGTTGAAAATTCATCCTGATGGTATAATAACAATAATAATAATAATAATAATAATAATAATAATAATAATAATAATAATAATAATAATAGAAACATTGATTTCCGATCAAAAATGCTAATTATGCAGCCAAATTGTTGAACTCTCTGTAAAGCTGATTTTTTTTCTAACAGTCTTGCCCTGAAATTTTATTTATTGAAAAAATTGTTTGTTTTGTTGGGAATTCGTATTTTTTCGTGGTTACACTTAGAAGTTCTTCTTTTGAATTCAAGTTTTTCTTTAATGGAGCTAAATTATTTGGTACAAAAATCAACTAGTTCGCATTTGGGTTCGTATTTATTAAAAGGAGGACAGGGAATTCTACCAGTTATTCGGACAAAAATGAAATAAGGTTTGTGCCATGAATCCCAGTGGCTAACAATAAATAATTTGAAGTGCTACTTTTTTTTTATTCTGGACGAGTTTTCAGCTATACTCTAGAGCAGGGGTGTCCAACGCAAGGCTGGCGCGCTTCTCCTTTCTTCCCCTTATCCGAGCGCTTCTTCGAGAATTCTCTTCTCGTTTCCTCTTTCCACATCAGGCTCGCCGCATGAACACATTCAAGGTGGTAAGACAGAGGATTGAGGAGTGATCGTTATTTACACCGTTGCTCACGCGTTGGACACCTCTGCTCTAGAGAACGTCCAATAATTACGTAAGATTCTATGTTTTTACTTAATATATCAATAATTACCATTTTTAAATAAATTTCAAAATACTTTGGAAGATTTGATAGATTTCCAGTTATTTGAAAAAATACCAACATATTTACAAGTATTTGAAGGTATTTCAAAGGACTACAAAGTATTTCAAAAAGCGACAATTTTTTTACGGAAATCTTTGAGATTTTATGAAAAATGAAGGGATTCCAAAAAATTTCAAGGAATTACAAAAGTCTTAGAGTATTTCGAATGCTCCCAAAGGATTATACGGGAAATTACACAGATCTCGAGTTTTTTTCCGGAATCTCAAAAATCGAAAGAAATTGCTTTATACAATTTTATAGGAAATTTCAAATTCAAGGGATTTTACAGCATTTCAAGGGACTTCAACGAGTCCAATCAGATTTTAAGAGATCTTACGGGATTCTGAAATTCAAGAGATATAGAAGGATTTCAACGGATTTGGAGGGATTAAAAGGAATGAAGGAAAAATTTTGCAGATCGCAAAGGACGTGAAGGGGTCTCAAGAGATTTCAAGAGATTTGAAAAAATTCACCAAAAAATCACGAAATCGTAGAGGATTCAAAAATATTCTCAGAGATACAAAAGTATTTTCACGAATTTTGAAGAAAAACAAGGCATTTTGATTGGATATCGAATATTTAAAGAAATCCTGAAGGATTCTGGAAAATTCAAAAAATATTACCGAATTTCAAAAGATTTTGAAGGAATTTTAACGGATTTTGAAGGATTTCATAAGACTTGAAAACATATACGCAAATCCCAAAAGATTTCTAAATATTATTAAAGAAATTGGAGAGGGATTCGAGTAGTCCTTATGAATTCTGAAAGGATTCAAAATATTTCAAGGAAATAAAATAGATATTTTGAAGGATTATACAGGATTTTTATGGGATTTTTAAAATGTCGGAAATTTGTAAAAGATTTCAAAGGATTTTCAGAAAGCTCAAGCGTTTTGAAGGGATCTTGAAAAGGTATTTACGATATCTATGGAAATCAAAGAATATAAAGGAATTTTCAAGTGATTCATAAATGTTAAGTATTTATGAAGTTTTCAAAGAAATATCTACGGGATCGAAAATCTGCGAGAACAGTTCTGAATAAGATGTATTATACTTTAAATTTGATTCCCCTAACTTTTACGATTTAAATTCTCAAACTTTTTGAATTCAGAATTGGAGATAATCCTGAGAAAATAAGGAAACAAATTTGTTTTAAGCAGTTTATAATTTATTTTATAGATAGCATTAATGAAATAGCCGTTTTCCAAGTTGCAAAAAAATCTTCTGTTTGATGCCAAGAAAAAGTGATATTCGAAGGATGTTTAATGCTTAAAATATGTCTCCTCTCACAAAAGAAATTGTAATATTTGTAGAACCGCACTTGTTCAGTTTCGGATATTTTAACATGAAATCGTTCAGTTTCAAAGCGTCTCAGCTTTAAATGCTCCTAAATTTGAATTTATCTATTTCGAGCGCTTATCAGTACAATGTATTGAATCTTGAACTTTTATATTATTCTTGTAAAATTTGAAGTTTAAAATTTTGATCCATCTCATAAGAATTTGCCATTCAAATTTGCTCACTATTATAAGCTTCTAATTTAGAGTGGAGTTAAATTCTAAGATATTTAGACTTTTTGTGAAAAAAATTATTCCACTTTATGAGAAACCTCAAAATAAAGCGAAGTTGTATATTTGTAACTCTGAAATTTCGTCTATTCTTCCCTCCCTATTGTATCTCTAACAACGAGTCTATAACAATAAGCCAAATTTCGGCTCTTTGAAGCTATTAGTTCGATTTTCGGCACCATCGTTAGCCAATTTGAAACCCTAGAATTAAAACTAATAGATCGTACCTGAATTCTGTAGAACCAATAAAACTTTACAAAATAGCAGGTAAATATATTTGTACATGTATACGCGGGTCGTTAATTAACGCAAATGTTTCTAATGAAGAAGATAATTTCAGAATAAATAGATTTTTTAAACTCCAGTAGGAATAGAAAATGAATTGTAATATTCTATGAGGAATCTCACACTCGAAATGAAATGGCAAGTTTCTAGCGTGTCTAGTATTCTTTTTATTCTTTTACACCATTGTATTTTTCTTGAACCAATTTTGGCACTTTGGTGCTAATAGTTGAATGTTGGCAGGCTTGTTTGCTGTTTTGAAACCTTAGAATTAAAATTAATAGCTGGAACGAACGTTTCGCCGAATCAATGAAAGTAGTTTACCAAATGACAGATACGGGTCATTATAGAATGGCAAAATCACTAGCGATGACTCGCGCGGAAGCGCGAAATTGACAGGAGAATAAAGTGTACCGTCACGTCGGCAGTCGCGCGCCACGCGAGAAAGAAATTCCTATAGAAGTGTATTTCATTCGATTAAAATGAGGGAGAGCAATTTCAATCATTTTTGAGCTGTCATTGCACATGCATTTTTTCAATAATTCTTCATTCTAGACATTGTTTTCTTAAAATACTACGTTTGTTATAACAATTCAAGGTTTTAATTTTAATATCTTATCCTCATTTCTACGGGGCTCTTATTTTATTTATTTTGGATTTGATGGTTTCCCTGATATGATAGGGTTCGAGCCTCGCGAATCAAAATGATGATTAGCAAAAATCAGAGAGACCGTAAGAATTTCCTTTTTTGATCACGACCATTTTCAGGATTCTTCGATTACCTTTTTCGGTATTTGAATTTCGTAAACGAGTTATAGGAGGTTGCTTTTCGATAAAAGGAAAAAATTGTAAAAATATTTTTTTTATATCGCTTTTATATTAGATTAAAAGATTAGACGATTTCTAAGACCAAAAGAAAATTCGTTACAAAAACATTCTCAACATAAAATTGAACGCAGCCATCTTCCGATTATGTACCGTCAGTTAACCTGAGATCACCCGATTCAGTTCCGCGACCGAACGTAAACATACTCTCTAATGCCCGATTGAATTCCTCTAAACAGTGCATTTATATCGAAGTGTGGAAGAATTGTTTATTGCAATTGTATACGGCAATTATTATGTATGTATTAAAAAAAGAGGGTGGCAATATATGAGGACTGAAAATCAAATTTCACTGTATACATTACTTGAAGTTTTTTTGAGCTTCAAGTGTGTTGAAACTTACTTGACATGGTGAAATAATAGTTTCTTCGAGAAAAAACAATTTCAACAAAAAACGTGCCACTATATACGATGAACGTTGAATTTCAAACACTTTATTTATGATAACTAATAATTTTCAATACTATCTATTGAGTTTATGCTTCCCAGAACAATCGTAAAATGACATTCATGCATAAATTAAAATGCATCTCATAAATTCGACTTCCTTGCTTCACTTCGTGACACTAGCGCAATCTAAACTTCAGATCCTGAAAAATTCAGATCCCGCTTGGACAAAGGGATAATGATAATCATAGTAATTGAGAACTTAGTCATTTAGTTCAAAATTTTAATATGTTGTTGAAAATTTATTTTTTTGATTCAACACTAATCTCTCATAGTTCAAGATCCAACTATTTGATTCAAGATTCGACTTTTTTGGTTGCATTCAACTGTTTTTTATTGTGAATTAAAAAAATTTTCGGTTCATACATCAACTCTTACACTTTTTGTTCAGAATTCATTTTTTTGGCTCACTTTGACCGCTTTTTATTTCAGATAAAAAGCTCTTCTCTCTTATGAAAAACTATAAAAATCTTTTTTTAATCCTATTATTTTGTTCAATATCCAACTGTTTTGTCGGAGATTGGGCTTTTCGGAAGTAAACTTGAACTGTCGTGCATAGAAAACTCCACCTTTGACTCGAAAATCAACGTAATTGATTGAAAATTTAACTGTTTTTAGTTTGAGAATTTTTGTGGAATCACATAAAAATCCCCAAAGATCTATAAATTTGTTACAATTCTCTTAGTTCTATGGAACATTTTCAAGCATTACGAGACTTCAAATCTTTGAAATCTCTTAGAATGCGTCGAAATTTTCTTTAATAATCATCGGAATTGCTTCAAATCTGTTACAATCCAGTTCTAGATTTTCCCGTAAATGTCCTCTTTTTGAGGCATGGGACTTTCATCCAACAGAGGGTTTCACTTTGTCTAGTGTTCTGTGTGGATTTTCAGAGGTACGGTTCTTTATCTCATAAAGAAATGTTTTTTTTTTTCTAAGTCTAGTACTCTTTTGTTTAGAATTGTTCCTGAATGAAAAATATTGTATGTGATAAGCCCAATTTCGAATATTGAATGTAAATAATGGAATGAGAAT
>WSXT02074185.1:0-12199 GCA_011762715.2 Neuroterus valhalla
ACACCCAGGTATTTGTAGGTCTCTCCAGCGCTGAGGTGTCTAATAGCACTTCGGTCAACAAACTCAGGGTCCTTATCTATACCTGCTATTCTTTCACGTTTCCAATGAATCTTGGCACACTTATCCAATGCAAAGTCCATACCGATTTCTCGTGTGTACCTCCCGACGATATTAGGCGCATCTTCAAGATGCTCTCTTCCAGGAGCATACATCTTCAAATCATCCATATAAAATATATGAGTGACCTTATGCCTACGAACATTAGTTCCGCCACAGAGTTACCCACGAGAATCACGGAGTGCGAGGAATAGAGGCAATAGTGTGATGCAGAAGAGGAGAGGGCTCATCGCGTCACCTTGGAAGACATTTCTCTGTAAAGTGACACTGTTGGAAGTCACACAATGTTTTCCAGAAGTGATAGTAAATTTGGTCTTCCAAAGAGGCAATAATCTCTCAATGCATCTCACCATATCTGGATGATTCTTTAAGCTTTTCAAAAGACAAATGATAAGTCTTTGGGAATTAGAATGAAAAGCTTCCTGGTATTCAATCCAGGCCATTGACAGATTGCGTTTGTGGCTTGCAATGGCTTTGCAGACATTCCTGTCGATCAGCAGGTTTTCACTCCATACAGGTCCACTTATCCTAACAATCCTGTCATTCAGGATAGATGTAAACATCTTATACACCGTGTTCAGACAAGTTATTGGTCTGTAGTTCCTTGGGTTGGAGAAGTCCCCTTTCTTCGATAGGAGTACAGTTCGTCCTAACATCAGCCACTGCGCATTAGGGATCTCCGACTTTAAATATGAGATGAAGATGCAGGCCAGATGTTAGTGTGTAGAAGTGAACTTCTTCCACTGAAAGTTTCTGACACAATGTAGACCAGCATCGGAGAAGTTATTCGTGTTCCTTGATACTTTCTTCACCTCCTCGGCAGTGATTGGTGGGCATTCCCTCTCGGAGATATTATGAAATTATTGCACATCTCTTTGAAACGTATGATGTTCTCAGTGCCTTCATTCAATGGATGTTCCACTTCGTAAATCTCCCTCCAAAATACCTCGGCTTCTTTGGACTCCGGTGGGTTTTTTGACAGAAACGGGAGGATCGCTAAAGAGGCGCGATGGGTCAGCGCGAAACTTTCGATTCTCCCTGACCCACCCTCTCTCTTTTCAATTTTCCTCCTTGCGTCAGATAGTACTCATATTTTTTCATTAATGTACTGTTTGATGTTCAGGAGCTTTGACGTTTTTAATGTGTTATGATGGATCCTCATTTCATGAGCGAACTTTCGGACCCTTGCCGTAAAAGGCTTACCAGATTTTATGTATTCAAACACAAACTGCATACGGGACGCGTTTTGTCTTGCCCAGCCAATCTTCTTGTACTAAAATCGACATCGTCTCTCAAGAAGAGCCTCGTTTCAGCAGTTGGTCTTAATGTCGCTCGCTAATTTTCGTCTCCGGCTTATTCTTGCAGCTGTTGACGAAGCGTTTCGCGTACATCTCTTCTGAGAAAGGTTCACGGCACGGTTTTTCAACACTTGCTGTGAAAGGTGCGAGAGCTCTGGGTGTTTCTGGCACCACAGAGTGTGCAGGCGCACCATGTAACCTCTGTGGTTAGGGATAATACTGACATCATAGCAACTAAGCAGGTCATTACCGTGTTTCCATCTAATTCAGCACCCCGAACTCTGGAACGATCGACAATACTGGCCAAACCATTGTCAGGTGCTCTGCGCGTTCGACCATTTTGAATCGCATTTATAATTGGATTTGAACTGTTTGTTTCCATTGTTATTCCCACGAGTAGCTAGGGTAGGGATTGTCCACCCTCGCAGAGCCCCGCATGCGAGGTCGAGGCTGTATACTCCAGAAGGTTGCCCGTTATTCTGGATACACCGTAAAGGACACCACACCCAGGTGCCGTCCAGCTATCAGCACGGTTGTTTACGCCTTAGCTTGGGAGTTTTTACTTCGGGACCATCCCTGGACAATTGTCTGCGACTGCTTATTAGTTTCCGTAACCGTATTTAGCAGAAACCCTTGGCACAGGGATCCTCTATCCGCAACCTGAGGACGCGTTCGGTGGCTTTGCCAGAGGCCCATCAGTGCGATGCCAAAGAAATCCTGATCTCTCTAGCAAATACCCCGTATGAAGATTTTCGCGAAGCCATTAAAATAATCCACTAAGCGATATACTCACACGGGCCGATTAGAATCTAAAATCGTTTGTTTTAGGCTTCACTTTTTTTCTTATATACAATTGCTCTCCAAACATCCTTATCCTGGCACACATCTTTTGCTACTTTCACGTCGCTGCATCTTTTCATACCATTTCTTGTGTTTCTTCGGCTCTTTACATTTCTCCTCTTAAGGGTTTCATTCACAAATTCTATCCGTTCCTTCTTTGGTCTGCCTCTGTGTTCGCTACCATTCACCCTACTTATATACGCCTGCTTCGTTAATTGTTCTTCATCCATTTCCTCAACGTGACTGAACTATCTCAGTAAATTTCTTTCACTCTTGTCAAACAGCGTTTCTTCTATACCACATCCTTTGAGAACCCACTCATTACTCACTTTTTCCATTAGCGTTTCACCTCACATATTACGTAGAAATTGCATGTCGATCGCGATGAGTTTACTCTTGTCCTTTTCTTGATACGTCCAGAGCTTCCTACCGT
Source organism: Neuroterus valhalla (assembly GCA_011762715.2). Lineage (NCBI taxonomy): Eukaryota > Metazoa > Arthropoda > Insecta > Hymenoptera > Cynipidae > Neuroterus > Neuroterus valhalla. The sequence continues at coordinate 2,689 of WSXT02074185.1, forward strand.
ACAGCAGAGTTGGTGTTAGCACAGAATTATATATCGCGATCTCAACTTGATTTGTTACATTTTTACTTCTATTAATACCCCGTACACTGCCGATAATCTTTTCACCCTCATCTATAAGTCTGGAAATCCCTGCATCTATCTTCCCACCAGAAGTAAATAGACTTTCAAGATACACGAAATTATCAACTTGGTCAACTTTTCTCCACTGAGGCAATATTGCATTCCGTTCTGGTATCCTCACTTTACACACAAATTTTTGTTTTATTCACGTCAATCTTAAGACCCATGCTTCTTCATGCTGGTATCTAGTCTGGACATTTGTCCATGTATATATTGAACATTCATGTTACGCATCCTTGCCCAACGCCCTGCCTTATATGAAACCAATTGCTCAGTTGTCCATTTACTCTCGAACTTGTTTGCCACCATCAAATGCACAGAAAACTTTTTTTTTAACTTTAAGTCTTCTATCTGTGATCTGTCTCAAGCTAAATATCTGATCCACACGAGATCTTCCTGGCATAGATCCCCATCGAACTTCCCAGATCCTTTCTTTTGTTACTCCCATGACCTAATTAATAAGTATTTTGGTAAATATTTTCCCCACAGTACTTAGAAAGCTAATCGCTCTATAATTATTACAGCTGCCTGGACCACCCTTTCCTTGAAGACTGGGAGAATAATCGCCTTTCTCCAATAACTCGGAACTTCGCTGTACACAGCACACATATTCCTTTAGTTTTTAAGTACGGAAATAAAGTCGTCGATACCGATTCTGCTTCCGCCACCTACATTGGGATTGTTTCACGTATCCGTGTATGTGTGACTGTTGTTATGCTCCGCTTCTCAACTCAAAATCATTTTGCATCTCCGTATCTTCTCCCTTTAATCATTTATGACCCTAGTTCTTTCCCTATCGCTAAGACCTCTGGTATTCGACGCTCTCGAGTACCCTTTTTTTTCGTTGACTGCGACGCGTATTTCATCATTCCCCTACGCATTAACGGAATTTTCTCCTACAGTCGCAGCACCACATGCTTCCGAAGCACTCTCGAAGATTCCATTCCGCAGTATTATCCATGCCCCCTCTACATTTTTTCTCACTGATTCTGTCTCCCAATCATATTCTTGATGCCCTAAATATTTATCCAGCTTTTCACGTTATGCTATTTGTACTTGAGGTTTTTGCAAATTCTCTATCCTGCTTCGCGTCTGTTTCGATTTTCCAGTAATTTTTCTTCTCTCCACCCTTGACCTAGGTCTATTTCTGAAATTATGAGGTAATGATCTGATCCGCAATCAGAACATCTCACAGCCCTGATAAGTTTTACAAGGACTCTAATTCTTCCGTCCGTTACAACAAAGTCGATCATACTATGGCTTTCGCCTCTGCAACGAGTATAGACGTGTACCATGATGTGCCTAAACCAGGTGTTTGTAATAAACAAATCCTTTTGTTAGCACAAACTGATCTATTTATCTCCATTACCATTCGTTTTTTCGTCTCCGAAATGACCAAGTACTGTGGCAGTACCTTCGCGTTTCATAAAAACCCAGCCATTCATGTCTTCGAGTAATATTATTCTTTCGCCTGAATCACGCATTTCCACTACATCATTCAACGAGTCCCAGAAGGTGTGTTTGGCCTATTTACTGTCACCGTCAACAGGATCATGGCATGCTACATAAAACAGACTTCTGACTACAACTTTAATTTTAACCCATAATAATCTAGGAGATACACACTCACACATTTTGATACGCTCTCATGCTCTCCCATCCATAATTGGACAAATTCCCTGGCTGGCCTGTGATAACTTGCCTACTCCTGACCAGAGTTCGAGACCATTCTCCACCTTATTAATCTCACATTCCATTTTCTTTGTTCCCGGTGCGCACAAAATATTTATTTTCCTCGCGTGCATAGTATCCCGCAACTCCTATTCCTTCAGATTTTTTATACCTCTAGAATTCCACACTTCCACTCTCCATCTATCACCTGAAACTTTTCCGGGACACGCAGTCCGCAGATTAAAGTGGCCGTCCTGTCATCCGAAGCGGTATTATAGTTTGTTTTATTTATTTTTGAAATCATCCCCTCAAGTACTAATTTCAAGCGAGAAAATATTCCGTGAATATACGCATGTCCAAACAGAGAGCTAATTCGTTATATAGTGGTGTATCAATCCATAACGTCAGTCAGCACCAAACATCAGTTATGTGAAGAAAGGTGCAGAAGGAAGGTACAAATGAAAAGATGTAAAAGCAAATGAATCTTCAAGAAAACGAGTTATTATTGATTAAGTTACATACTGAGGAGGGCACCGATCTCGTGCAGTTTGGTCATCATAAAAATGGACACCAAGCTTGGTCCCGAAAACTGCTGAAAATAACTCTTTTTTGTGAACGCGTATTTAGAAGAGCGATATAGACATGTGTAAACCATGCAGTCCTCGCCTCGACTGCGGAAAAGGGTCACTTGAAAATATTATTGGAAACCACCTGCCATTCTATTGGGGGGGTTCAAATAATTTTTTAAATAATAAGTTTTAGTTGAATTTAGTTGTCTTTATTTTAGTTTTCCTCAGCGTTTCGAGCATCAGAGCCACTTTCGAAAAGATAAAGCGAAAAATGTACCTATCGAAAGACAAAGTCATTTTTCATTGAATTACACGTATTTGCTTTTGCCGTTTCTTACATTTAAGTTGATAGGAAGAACACCTTTAAAAATTTGGCGAAGCTGAATACCTATTTTATGAGAGCAGAATCATAACCGTCAAAAGTTCAATTGTCTATTTCAGTTATGTTTTGCAACAAGTGGAGGAATCTGCTGGTATTTACAGACAGTGCCTATTATTTTTTCCGTGTATTGTACTCAAACGTCTGATGTAGCCTTGTAAGAAAAATGACTACACAATCAATCAGTGATTATCCATGTTTGCGACGACCTTCACAAACATCTATCCTTGCTCTGTAGACGAGTTCAGTTCCTGGTATTGATACATAAATGTGTTTCGCATATTCACTATTAATATATTCTTTCTTATTAACACGAAAAGGTACAAATGTTGTTACACTACAGTAGTCATAGTTATTATGTGTGACTAGATAGGCTCTCTTTGGAATATGCTTTTCAAAACTTTCATCTGGATTTACATCAAGGCCGTAAAATTCAGATTCTGAGTACATACGATTATGAGCTGCCGTTGCTACAAAAACGTTATAACCCCGATGATAAGAAGGTTCCTTCATCCACTCGCGTAATTGACGAAACCGATCAGACTCTTCTAGTGGACTTTGGGGTCTAGAGCCATCCTCCAATTCCAGTTCAACGGTCAACGTATCAATATTTGGAAATACAGCCGGAACTGATTTTGTAGAAAAAAACCCATATTAATAAAGTTACCATTTCAGTTATTTGAAAAATTTAACAACTTTTGCAATAGATATGAAGGTTCACATTCCACAATATCGAATGGTTATATTTCTATTAGCTGTGTCAATACTTTTTGGAGGGACAGAGTTTTAGGTACAAAGTACTAGTAAATATCTGCTGGAAGCGTCAGATAGCATCAACGCGAATACACTTGTTTATCAAAAATGAGCTCAGGAAATATACTTGGGTTATTGTTATTTTTTGTTGTATCTTTTCAGGGTACTACTAATAATAATATTTATTTTACAATTATTTCCTTTCCTGAAAGTTTTATTCGATTATATCCACTCGTTCTGCTTCTTCTGACGAAGAGGAAGAACGACTCACGAAACAGATAGCATTTACTGAGAACGCATCGCTCGTGAGTCCTTGGTTAAATAGAATTATCGTTGAAGGTGTATTCAAAAGAAAGTTACAGTAACAGTAACAACAATTCGTATCTAACTGATCATTGACCAATAGTTCTATTGTGTTGAGGAAAGATTTAGTGCCCCCAGTGGACATTTGCTAGTACTCTGTGCCCAAACAGCCAAGAAACTTTGGCCGACGAAAATACATCAAGGTATATGAAAGGCCTGGTATTACACATAAAAAAATGACTTACGATCTATTCGGACTGGAACAGGAGAGACCGAGCGCTCGCGCTCCTTAGAACCTGATTTTGATGAACTGGAATCCTTACCACTTGAACCCCATCCTTTCCAATTCAGGAACTGCGATGAATCTATTTCTGTAATAAGAAATGAAAACTACAGTTTGCTGTGACTCGGTAGAAATTTTAGCTTGTAACTAACTTTCAACTAAATGAATGAAAGTTTTGACGATTTTTGTGAGTTTTGCATGACACTCTCCACGGAAAGGTAAAAGGTACGTCTGCGCGCTCCGCACTGAGTTGGTCATCTGCTCTGAAGCGTGCACGCCTGCTTTCTTATTCCGGGTAGCGAGGCAGCGCTAGTGTTGTCTTAATGCGCGCCAAAATCTTCCGGCGGATAATCCGCCGATCACTTGAGCGTGTAAACGATCGAGTTGACTTGTAGCGTCACACGCCGAGAAACCGGGAATTCAGGCGTCCACGCATCAGACAAGAAGACCGTCAAAAGAAGAAGACCAGCAAAAAATGCCTTCTTGGACTTTTAAAAGTATGCGCTAACTGGCCTCCTCTTCTCCCACAGTCAAAGCGAGTGCTAAGTAAGTTTTTGCGTTACTTTATTCAGAACGTTTGGCGGAGGTTGCATCTTCGCACCTAATTCGAGACGATTACAAACTCTTTCCCGGCTACCTGTGGAGAATACCCCCACCAATGGGCCCCAGCGCACCACAATACAATGTTCCCCATTTCCCAAGTCCGTAGGGGCAGAAAGGCCTCCTTTCCTCTCGTTCCACTCCCATACCGTCTCTTCCACGTTTGCCTTCATATACTTCAACTTCACTTCCATACCCCTACCCTCCAGTCTTGCTTTCTCTCGTCTGAGCCACTCTCCCGTATTTCCTTCTCATTCGCAATGGTTTTAAACTTTAGCATCATAGCTCCACCTATCTTCCAGGAATCCTCTACCTTCGCCACTCTTTGCGTGCGGGCCGCCAAGCTTCCTACCACACTCAATACATTCCAATCGTCTCCACGAATTCCAATAACTTGCAGGTTTCTCCTTCTCATTTTTCTTTTCTCTTCCTCTGATACTCACTCTTCCTCCATTGGTGCTCTTGGTGGGTTACTCCAAGTGCTTTCTTCATCTTTCGTCATCTTCCGCCTGGCAGCCCGCATCTTTTTTTTCTATTTGTACCTCTCCACTTTTCTCTTGCTCTTGCTTTTTCTCCTCCTCCCCTTCCTCTGCTCTTTCTTTCCAGTTTTCCACTTTCAGGCTAAGCTCCTGTACGCTCTGCTGTAACTTATCTATTGCTTGCCTCAGACTCTTCCTTTCTCTCTCAATTTCTATACGCTCTGCTTCTCTTTCCTTGAGCAGATCCTCTTTTGTCATTTTTCACCCCGCCTCTATTTTCTTTTTATTCTTCTCGCAGCTTTCCTCCATTCTATTCTATCGTGCAGTCATGCAGACAACCAGACCAGCAGACAACACTAGCGCTTTCGCTCTCCTTCTCTCTCTTCCCTGACTGCTGTGCTTCCTCGCTTCACCTCTCTGACTGCGCTAGTCGAATTAAAACTCCCACCTGCCGTCTCTACTTCCAAACGACTCTTCAGAGGCTCCGCCTGTTCCCCTTTCGGTTCACTCCCTAACCTCAACTCTTGCACGTATCGGATTCTTAATTTTTTCCTCCACTCACCATTTACTGTTTCCTCCACCAGTTTTTCACTACCACGTACTGATCACAACCTCCTTTCCCCTTTCTTCACTCTTTTACATACTTTTCTCCCTTAGCACCGCGCAAATCCGACAAATTTGCTCCTTCGAGCTCAACCACGTCCATTAGTTTCCAAATTTCTATTGATGTCTAGAATCCGTAAAAATCTAAAATAGGAACGGAGAATATAACAACGAAATTGGTACGAACACCCCTGAACGCCTTTATTGGAATTTCAAAAAATATCAGGAGAAGAAAAAAGAAGGAAGATAGATGAAAAGGCTGAGAAGGATTATTAGTATATTTTGCTTGCGGTTCATATAATATTTTGTCTGGCAGCAGAGCGCTAACAATTTTCTGCGTTTCATCGGTTCTACAAAAAATTAAATAATACTAGACGGTGCGCTGATTTCACTTCTTTAGATTTAGTAAGGAATCTCTTGCAGTTAGCTATCAACATTAAAATGAAGCCGACGATGGAGCACTTGGATATAATGATATTATCAAATTATATAAAAACAATTACAAAAATTAATAGTTTGAGGTACATAAGCTAACACAAATATTCTACAAATTAATATAGGCAATGAGAAAGTGGAAACAAATAAGAGATATTTTTAGTTTCTCTGATAGATGCTAACAGAAATTGTAAGCTTTAGTTAAGGAAATTGCAAATCGCTGTATCAAAAATCCTAATAGTTTCGTTAATCTCCCGAGGTGAGCTGAATACAAAGATCATATACCTTATATCCGAGATATAACGGTGTGAATCGGAGAACTTCGTGTTTTGGTTTTCCCGCTCAATTTGGTAAAAAAATTTGAATCTCATGATTGGACTCGATATTGATGAAAGTGACAAACATTGGCAGATGCTGTTATTATGGCAGGAAATTTTAGAAATAATATGCAGTACAAAAGTTAATATCGATACTCCAACGCAACTGGAATGTAGAGTTGTTGAATATTTATATTCATTAACTACAAATTTCCGTGACAGCATGAAACCGAAAAATCATTTTTTAATCTACTACCCTTCTGTCATGCGAAAAGTTGGTTCCCTGAGAAATATTTGTGTAGAGGTTTGAAAGCGAAAATCGTTAAGCCAAACAGGCTTCATATTTTGCAATTTGTCATATTAACGTTTGCAGAACCATCGCTCTTTGGCATCAGTTGACATTAAATTACAGATTCTTGAACAAAAACTCATCATATCCAACATATGTCCCCAGTAAAGTCATCAGTCCCTCTATAGAATTTACTGGATATTTCTTATCACATACATTTACTGCCGAATCATTTATTTAACAATAACATCTCAATCACTTATTCGATTCAATACATCGGAAAGACAGTTAAGGAAGACAGTACAATAATCACTTTTCTGAATTAGGCAAAGAATTTTACTTTGTCTACTCGATAATTCTAATTATTGAGGAAGACTTTCTTGTTGTAGTGAAATCGATTCCTGCCTGCCATCTAAATGAACATATCAGAGCGTACATATGGATATGAATTTATTCAATTCCTTGAAACTTTACAGATATGCACGTGAATTGACCATTTAACCCAGTTCAGGAACACATGCTTAATTACCCTACGACGGTTTTGGGAATTTCAATCTATGTTCAGGTAACAACTTTCGAAATAAGGTTTTAAAAAGTAATGAACGAAATTGAAAAGAATAAAACATTTTCTTAGGCAAATGATAAAGGTATACTTTATTTATAATGAAAATTCATACTCACACTACATTAATTTTGGGCAGTGATTGTATATTATTATCTCATGGTACAACTTCGACCAAATTATTTTTATCAAACTTTCGTAACAAATTTTGTACTCGAATGTACTTTTGCTTTTTATCGATTTTGTCGAAAGTTTCATGGGACATGACTTTAATTCAAATTATACTTGATTTTCTGCTGAAATACACCAGATTGAGAGAACTCTACTGCGTTCCGCGTTTTTTACTCAAAATTTCGTCTCAATTTTAGGTTAGGGTAGGTTAGGTACGCTATAGATTTTAATCATGAACTACTCTGTTTGAAATGTGCTGCATTATTTAGGATCTAATAATAAGATTTGAAATATATCATTTTATTTGTAATATGTATAGACAATAATCAATAGTTGTTCAATAAAAATTTAGTTTCTTCTTCACTTTCAAACCACGCGCGTCCCAAACAGTCCTGTTATATGCAACGAGCAGCGCCACGTCATATTTTAGTAAATCAGTAAATCACGCGCGTTTGTTAGCAACAATGTAATAGAGGCATTATGAGACAATTTTAATGGGATAAGTTGTTTTTCCTTTGTTTTTCTAACTTTATGCATAAATTCCGGGCTTACTAACAACTAAGAATTGGTGAGCTGATACGCGTACCTCTCCCTTTTAGGGGTAGTCCATAAACTATGCAGCCGAATTCTAGGCAAATTTTGACCCCCCGCCCACTTTCGCAGTTTTAAGAAAGGCTACCCCCTGCCCTTTCGTGGATGACCGTAGTATTTTTTACAGCCCCCTCCCCCCGAAATCGGCTACGTAGTTTATGGACGACACTTTACTTCTCTCATAAATACCTTAAAACAACAAGAATTTGATTTTATTGCTAAATTAACGTGGATCAATCATCAAATGAAAGTATTCTTTCCGCTTAGCCTTGTACTTGTTTCAACATACTGTAATAACAGCTCATCTAACCTTAATTTGTCGACCATGAAGTACGTGATGCGTATTCGACATAAAAACAAAACATCGGCCTCGTCGCGTGAAACACATGTTTTCCGTCTGATGATACACGATATTCTATTCAAAGTCGGCGGTTTCGCGCATTTTCGTACGGCAAACATAACCCTCACTTCAAAAAATAATAGCACAAAAAATCCTTCACAGAATCGTGCAGTTTCCGCTCCGAGTTACTGACGGAAATGGTCCGATTTTGAATGAAATACATAAGCTGTCAACCAACTAGTTGAATTTTATACAAAAAGAATAAATTTCGAACCCCAGGTAGAATAGCAAAATATTCGGTTGAGATCATTAATTGTCAACGGAAAAATTACCTTTTTCCAGCAGAACAGTGGAAACGGATGGATTTTACACCAAATTGATAAATCCATGAGCGAATACTTGATACATTTTTCAGCAATCATAACTAGCCTGACTACCTTTTCGATGATACATGCTACAAGTGAAACTATTCAAAGCTGTTTGGAATTTATGAATAAAGTAAATAAGTCTTAATAAGCCTTAATAAGTCTTAATAAGTCTTGCCCAAATTGTGAAATAAACTGGTTGAAAAATCGACACAAGTACGCTGCAGATTTGGCAAACTTCATGAGGATTGGAAAATTAAATCTTGTGGGTTATTAAAAGTTTTGTGGTCAAAATTATTGCCCATTATTTTGCAACTGGAAAGAGACCGGATCGCCCAGGAATTAGTCCTCGATTTTTAGAGGATTATATGGTAAATTTTTAGCTGTTTAGTTCTGCCTCAGAATATACAACCTTATGAAGTGGTATTTAGAAACAATTTTGAAGGAGTGTGCTAAAACCCCAAAGCGCATTCATATTTTCTTTACCCGAGTCGAAATTTGGCGCTACTTTGGCGCTCTTGATACGCCTGTTTGTAGGAGCTAAAAGCTTCGAAGTAGAAGATGATCCAATGCAATTTTAGCCCCTACATAGCCACCTCTTAGAGGAACAAATTTCCAGTTTTACCTGAAGTAGGGGCTAAGGAGGGGCTCATGTGAACCCTACGAAACCCTACTTTAGCA
>WSXT02074196.1:0-10123 GCA_011762715.2 Neuroterus valhalla
CCTCCCCCCTCCTCCTTACCCCTTTCCTTCCCCATTACCTGCAGAAAATAAATTTTCGCCGATAATAGAATGGTATTTCATACAAAAAAATTATCCACGAAAGGCAGGAATTATTAAACAAAATGATTAACTTAGATATTTTTTAAAATTAATTATTCATAATTGAAAAGTCGAAGAAAAAGTTAAAAATTTAAGAAAGAAACCGCAGCTTCCTAGCATTATGCTGAGAGGAAATTGCTATAAAAATGATGAGTTGTTCAAAAAACTACTTTTACCATTTAAATCATTGGCTTATTGGGCCCTATGAACAGGCTTATGGGGGTAAAAATAAGACAAATTTTTTTATGTTTGTATTATATGGCTTATTGTTGAGAAAAAGGTGCAAGGACAACTTGATACGTCCAAAAAAAATCGCGTTGAAACACACCGGAAAATAATAAGAGTTAGCGCCATAAACTTTCAAAACGCAATCCTTCACTTATGGGAGTTTTTCGGGATCCTATCCCTATTGCGCAGGCTTATAGAACTAAAAGTGTTGAGAGATAACTCGATAGTTTAATTCTAAAAATGCTGTCTAAAATATATAAAAACGTCATTTTTCTCAACGGAAATACGTGTTGAATACTTTATTTATTATTATTACACAATTAGTCCAAATCCCTTTCAGGGTATGCATAACTCGTTTACGTTTTATCATTGTAAACGAATTATTATTGGTTCAGTTGCACACTGAGGAGGTCACAGTCTCCTGCAGGAATCTGTTATACATAAACAAACAATTTTTATAACAAATTTCAAGGCAAGTTTAAAGAGTAAATATAAGGTACTCATCTTAGTATAATCATGTAGCTCTGTCGACTAAAGATTCTTCTATATTGAAATTTGACACTTTTACAAACAAAAATATTGGGAACACATTTCTCGTGAAATGTTTGAAAAATCATCGCATATTTAGGAGAGCTATAAACACAAGTGGGTCCTTTTGAGTCTTAAACTAAAAATTCAACTACTCACATTTGGGTCGAAAATTGAATTTTTTTAGGTGAGAATTTCGATTGGTTTCTGAAGTTAAAAATGGTTTTTAAACTGGAAATTAAATAATTCACTTTTAAGTTTACAACTTAAAAAACTTTTTTGTTAGTAGCCCAATTGGCTTCTGGAGTTCAAAATGGTTTTTCCCACTGAAAAACAAATTATGCTATTTTTCAGTTAATGTTTTTCAGTTGAAAAGAAAACAATTTGGTTAGAATTTTTTCCTTCTTGACCTTGAAAATCTTGTTTTGGTTGGAAATTCAACAAATCAGATGAAATTCGTTTTCAGTTTGTCTGTGAGATTTTTTTTGGTTGAAAATGTAACTCTCTTGTTGAAAGTTTAACTATTTCGTGAGAAATTCATCTCGTTAGAAAATATTTTTTTTGTTGAAAATTTATAATTTTGGGTTGTGAATTCAATGGTTTCGTAGAAAATTCCATTTTTGGTCAAAAATTTAACAATCCGGTTGGGAATTTTGTTCTCCAGACTGAAAAATCCTTCTTGGCCGAAAATTGATTTTTTTTGTAAGAAATTCTATTGGTTTCTGAAGTTCAAAATGGTTTTTCCAACTGAAAATCAAATTATTCTATTTTTCCTTTTTAGTTGAAAATAAAACAATTTGGTTCGAATTTTTTCCGTCTTGACCTTCAAAATCTTGTTTTGGTTAAAAATTCAACAAATCAGATGAAATTCGTTTCCAGTTTGGCTGTAAGATTTTTTTTTTGGTTGAAAATGTAACTTTCTTGTTGAAAAATCAACTATTTTGTAAGAAATTCATCTATTTAGAAAGTATTCCTTTTCTAGAAATGCATAGTTTTTGGTCGGAAATTCAACGGTTTCGTAGAAAATTCTTCGTTTTTGTTAAAAAATTCAAGAATCCGGTTGGAATTTATGTTTTCCTGACTGAAAAATCTTTCTTGGTTGAAAATTCATCTCTTTTGTTGAAATATGTAGAAATTCATCTTTTATAAATTTATATCGTTACTTTTCAAGGGTTTGTAAAATCCCTAAATATAATTTTTTTTCTTTTCAATGTTATGTTTTTTTCCTTTGAGAAGAGGATCTAGCACAGGAAAATCTAATCATTATTGATCCAAGTCCTTTTCGAAAATTCCTTCTGGTTTGATGATGTACAAAATAATATTCTTATAAGGATGAAGAACAGCTGATACATCCAGATCTATTAGGACACCATTTCATCTTCAATGTATATCTGATTTCGAAAATTGATATTTTTAAGTATAACAAGAAGTGGAATGTTATGAATGTATAAATAATCTGCGGAAATTCTCCATTTGCATTGTGCAATCGTAACTTGAGTACCCACTTCGTTTTTGTAGGAAGAGAAAAAGAACGGAGTGCATGGTTATGGTTGTCCTCGAATCCTCAATTCCCTCTTTGATTCTTTCAAGAGTGAAGAAACAGACGGGTAATGAGGAAAATCGGAGGCTGAGGAAAAAAAAATCATTTCAGTAAGATTCAAGAATGGAGAATGAGAAGAAGAACCCTTCACATCTGCTGTTACTGGCATGAGGAGAACGTCATTATAATGTATCGGTTTGTGATTTCTCGTTTCTCGTTAAGGAAAATTTCAGAATTTACGATTCACTACTTTTTATAGATATTCTGCAATCCGCTGTATCCTTTTCATTAAAAAGACATTTTTACAAAAATTATGGCAGTTTGAGGGTTGGACCGTCCGTTCTTTTCAGCATAAACCAGAAGGGAGGGGAAAAATTCATATTTTCTGATTGAAAATTCATTTTTTTGTAGAGAGTTCAACTATTTAGTTGAGAAAGATATTTTCTAATTAAAATTCATACCTAATTTCGGAATTGAAAGTCGTCTTTTTGGTTCGCAAATTGAACAATTCGGTTAAGTTTTATTTTCTTTTCGGATGAATAATCTTTCTTTGTTAGAAATTGATCGAATAATTGATCTCTTTTGGTAAAGAACTCATCGTTCACAGTTTAAAACTGATATGAATTTTCAACAAAATAGTTAAATTTTCAACCAAAAAGATAAATTTTCAACAAAAGTGATGAGATGAGCTCTAAAGTTAAAAAGATAAATGTGAAATAGTAATGTTTTCAACCAAAAGAGGTGAATTTATAAACCAAAAAGATAGATTTGCAACAAAGTAGATGAGTCCTTAAACCAGAAATATAAATTACTACACACAAATCCTTTTTTTAGGGAATTTTATGATTATAATTGCATTTCTCGTCAAACAATTGAAATTTGAAGCCAAAAATACAAATTTTCTGCAAAACAGTGTTACTAGAAATCCGGAAATATGAATGCCCAACAAAGAAATTAAGATATTCACAAAGTTAAAGAAAACAACCTATTTATAATGAAATCTTAAACGGCATAAAAATTCCGATTTTTGATGCTGATTACATTAAATTGAATGTCTTAGAAATGGATGATATATTTAGTTCCATAATTTAATTTCATAACAATAAACACGCTTCCTATTCAATTTTTTCAAAACTGGAACAATTGCGCGGCAAAGGTTTAAAATTTTCTCAATTATTATTATTTAATTTACGATCAAGGTCGGGGATTTTCCTTCGTTTTCCCAAAAATGAAATAGAATTTTTCCTATTTTCCAGATATTTTTTGATTTATTTCAATTAAATGAATTATAGACTTGGAGAATCAAAGCTGAATTCATTTTATTCATCAAAATTCAGAAAATTATTGTAAATGAAAATTATGGTCAATAATTGATGGTATATGTGAAATTCTTCCGAATCTGTTTCGAATCATCGAAATTGTACCTAATTGTAGAAAAAAATCTAATTATCAATTAAGAACCAAAAGCCGAGGATTTACTGAGTTTCTCTGATTTTCAACAAAGAAGAGAATAACTGTTTCTTCAGTCAAAGTAGAACAATTCTTATTGAAAAAAAAGAAATTTTGAAAAAATAGCTGAATTTTCAAATCAGCTAAATGAATCTTGATTAAAAAAATAAATTATCATCAAAATACATACATTTGAAGGCAAATAATTTAAATTTTCATCTTAAAAGATTAATTTTCAACAAGAAGTTGAGAAGTTATCATATTTTAGTTCAGAAATATAATTGTGTAACCGAAAAAAATACTAATATCCAACAAAATAGTTACATTTTTACCCAAAAAGAATTTTCAGTTAGGCAGAAACAAAATTTCATTTTACATTCTCATCAGAGAAGGTAGATTTGTGTGAAATTTGACCCTCCCTCCCCTTTTTTTTGGTCAAATGTCCACTCTTTGAGACCCCCTGAACCCAAAAAACAGGTTTTAACGAATGTGTCTGTCTGTATGCCTGCCTGCCTGCCTGTCTGTCCGTCTGTCCGTCTGCCTGCCTGTCTGTCTGTCTGTCTGTCTGTCTGTCTGTCAGTCAGTGAGCACGACAACTTTCGAAAAAACTAATCGATTTGATTGGACTTTGGTACACTCTTTTAGTGTCAGAAAATAAAGGTCAAATTCGTTAGCCAGCTATTTTGGATCAAAAATAGAAGAGGGGGAGCATTTTGAAAATTTCCGAGACCATTTTTTCAAGATTTGTTAATTATAAGTACAGCTGACTGTAGTGAGTAATAAGTAGAACAATTTATTCTCATGATGTTTTTTGATGAGCACAAAATTGTCAGAGTTATGGCATATTCAAAATTCAAAAATGTAAACAAAAATGAGGATTTTTAGCTAAACAACGGAAGATATGAAAAAAAAGTATAGAAGAAAAAATGTTTCTTTTTGAAAGCCCTACAAGATGGACTTCACAAATTTTTTAATTTTCTCAAAAATTCGAGGATTCTAATTTTGATCGCACAAAAAATAATGGAAAATCATCTGCGGACTCGATAACTTTCGAAAGAATTATGATATTCGGTCGTGCTTTGGCACCCATTTTGAGGGACCAAAAATACAACTCGAGATCGTTAACCAGCTGTTTTGGATCGAAAGTAGAAGAGGGGGAGCACTTTGAAAAATTTTCGGACTTTTTTTCAAGGTTTAAAAATTTAAAGTACGGTTTCTTGTAGTATAGGTAGGTAAAAAGTGTAACAATTTATCCTCACGATTTTTTCTGATAAAAACGAAATTGGCAGATTTGTGGCATTTTCAAAATTCAAAAATATAAACAAAAATGAGAATTTTTAGCTAAACAACGGAAGATATAAAAAAAAAATCACGTGAAAAAAAAATTTTCTTTTCGAGATCCCTCCAGGATGATCTTCACAACTTTTCGAGTTTTCTCAAAAAATCGAAAATTCAAATTTTTGTCGCACAAAAAATAATGAAAAATAGAAAGATTCATTTTTTGGTCAAACTATGTGAGGTACAGGAAAATATAAATGAACTAAAATTGTGCACCAAGAAAAGAACTACAAATTTGGTAACATTAACTTTTAGGTAGAACAAGAAGTTTTTGCTTCATTTATAAAAAAGCATAATATAAAAAATGAAAAAAATTACTTTTTGGACAATTGACACAAGATTAAGAGAAATCGAATAGACGCAAGTTCTTAACCAGGAGAATATCTTTATATGTGTTATCAATTTCTTTAAGAATATTTGTATTTTCCATTTCAATCAGGAGAAATAACTATAATTTTGAAATATGAAAATTAATGAAGAAATGACTAAGGCTAACACAGAAGATTGATATAGAGAAAAGTTATTCACCCGAAAATTATCTGTAAATTTGCTATAATGTTTCCTATTGGATGCGTAGTTTTTGTTTCAATCGTAAGAAATAAAATTGAAAATTGAAAAATGGAATTTCCATAAAAACTAAACAACATGTGAAAAAAATTAGGCTACAAAACTTCTCTACCGCTTTGGACAAACTTTGATCGAGTGCGCAGCATGAAACACGTGATGAGAATGTATTCGTTAAAGCCGGAGAAGCTTTAACAAAAGAGAATTCACACTCATCAAATTAAAGTAGTCGACATTTCGTTTTTGAGTTTCACAAGCTTTTTATACAACTGTAGGGAGGTACAACATGTGCCCGCGGAGCGGGCAGATTTTTTATGAAAGAATTAAATTATCAGCTCTAAAGTATGAATTTTTATTAAAAAAATTGGATATATCATCAAAGAGGGTTTGTTGATAGTTGAATTATCAAGCCAAAAAGATACATTTGCTGCATTACCATTAATTTTTCAACCCGAAATAATGTTTTTTTATGGAAAAATCGTTAATTTCTTGGAAAATTGTTCAGTTTTGAAACTGTAAAAGATGAGTTCTCTACCAAAAGAGACCAATTTCTAACAAAGAAAGATTACCCATTCAAAAGGAAAAGAAAACTTAACCAAATTGTTCAATTTTCAATTCAAAAAGACGACTTTTAAATACGGAATTAATAAGTATGAATTTTTATAAGAAAATATTCATTTCAATCAAATAGTTGAGTTCTATATATAAAACGATTGAATTTTCAATCAGGAAATATGAATTTTCAACCTAATAGTGGGAATATTCTACCAAAATAATTGAATTTGGAAAAAAAATGACATTCAACCAAAGAGGATTTTTCCCGTCAAGAAAATATGAATTTGAACAAAACAGTTCATTATCTTCTAGATTCTAAAGATCTGCAGTGACGATTATTGCCAAATATACATCTTTCGCAATTATTACTTCTTTTTTCTCATTTTCTGGTACCAATTTTATTTAATTTATATCGTTGGTCTGAGGTCGTCAAGAAGAATCTCTTTTGTTAAAGATTGAATAAAATGTTTTCATATAAATTGATTAAGATTGAGGTTTGAAAATTAAAGAATATATAATGAATCTCATATGACGTACGAAAAACAAAGTGTATATATAAATATGCATTCTTTAATTTTCAACATTCCAGGGCAAAAACTTATCGCTGGAATAGTCTGGAATCGTAGATTTGGAATATATCCCTTCTATTAAACTTGGATATTCGGAATTACGATTTTATTAATTTTGATATACACCACCCGCTGAGTGAGGTTCAAGACCAGCGGTCGAGCAACATAGCCAGCTCGACGGCGCGGCGTGAGTCGTGAGAGGTGCCGCGTAGTGGGGGTACTGCACTCAGATAGCTGAATTGTCCATCGCCGAAGGGAGGTTTCACGTGGAATAAATCTCAGTATTCATTTAATACATAGGATTGTAGAAAATATAAAAATGTTATCATCATGAAAGATAATTTCATTCCTCCGAATTAAATGCCTCATTAAAACGAATTTTTTTGTTTTAGAAATGCAAATCCGAGTATAGAGCTCAAGGTATCAGGTGCCATCAATATTAGACATCCTGTCCTCTCCTTTGTATTTTCACTGGGTATTATCAATGCTCCGACGCCTGCAAGGATTTCGGGGTTTCAAAGGAACGGAGCTCGTATTCATACCAAGTCAATTGAAATTCTTATTCTCATCATTATTAACCTCCCATAATAATGCATTGCATACATCCACCCATATGTGAACCATATCTTCGAAATCCTGTTTTATAGACATAAGAATTTATAATTATATTTGTGACCTTGAGATTAGCGTGTGTAAATCCCATATTCCTGACAACTAATCTCACAATATGTTGATTTGGTACTTTCCGCACACTTTACAGAAACGGAATGTCGTCATCTTCATACCCCGTGTAGAAATTTTTCTATGGACCAGACCAGGCCCAAAATTTCAAAAATTTTAATTTTTTTTTTTTTTATAATTATAATTTCATAACCATGAAAGTGAATAAAGTAATCTTAGTTATTTATTCAATTACCAAATGTCAACAATAAATGCATTAAATGCTATCAAAATAACTTAATACATTTTTAGTTTTTTGACTTCGTTCTTTTCGATGTCTTTCCCACTGTAGCTGCAACTCCTATCAATATCAATATCAATTTTATTGTCTTTTGATTTTCAGCTATATCTTTCACGCCCGTTGGTAACAATTTGATTTCTTTCAAAATTTAATTAGGTCCTGAATCAAGAAAAAAACAATATAACAGTTGAAAAAAGATTAGATATAATAAAATTATAATAAAATAAATAATAATATAATAAAATTTAATATAATAAAAAAATGTCATCAGAATTGAGAAATAAAATTCGAAAGTGGCACTGTCTTTTCATGGTGGAGATTTGGCAGACGAATACAAATTCTCGGTTTTTCCTGGTCAAGTTTTTCATTTCTCCGGGTGAACTAAACGTAACATATTTGAAATTGTTGCCGAACGCAAACATATTATTCTAATTCATGATCTTTATTCTCAAAATTTTCTAACGCAACACATCAAACATTGCAAAATAAATTAATTCTAAAAAATATTATCAAATTTGCCACAAAAAAATATAATTTTTCACAAAAATTGGAACAATTAAACTTACAATTGTAAAAGCAATTAACGATAACAAAAAAAAACGAATTCCCAACAAAATAGTTCATTTTTCAAATAAAGTGATAAGTTTTCAAATAACATTATGAATCTCCAACTGCAACAGTTGAATTCCAAACCAAGAAGATAAATTTTCAATTAAAAGATGAATATTCAAATAAAGCACTCCAATTTTCAACCATGAAGGTAAATTTTCAAACAAGAGATTAGTTCTCAAATGGAGAGATTAATTTTCTACTAAAAAATTCAATACTTGAATAAAATAATTGAATTTCGATTTTAATCTTTCAAGGAATAATTTCAAACCAACGATAAGAGTTTTCATTTTGAAGAAAGCATTCAACTGAAAGAGTTGAATTTTCAAACATATGAATTAATTTTCACCAAAACAGATAAATTGTGAAGCAAAATTAGGATTCTCAAATTCCAGATTAAAAAAATTAATGTTTGATCATACAAATGAAATTTTTAACTGCAACTACAGAATTTTCAACTGAAATCTTCAGTAAGAAAAGAAAAAGACTAATTTCCAACAAAGAAAAAAAAATAAGTATTAAAATAATACATTTTTCCGCTCTGTATGCAAAGTTATATTTAAAAAGTGAATTTTGAGGTCAGAACCCTCGGTTTAAACTTGATTCCTTGTGGCGAAAATGTTACTATTGTATTTTTGATAGGAAATTATTATTTTTGTAGTCTGAAATTGAACCATTTTGTTGAAAAATTGCATTTTTTGGTTGAAAATAATTTTCTTGTCAGAAATTCAACTATCCTAGTTGAAGGTTCATCATTTCTTTTAAAAACTCTTCTTTCTGGTTTGAAATTCAACTATAACAGTTGAAAATCTACAATTTTATTTGTGAACGTAAAAATTTCTTCGAAAGTTAGTTTTTTTCATTTTGTTGGAAATTAGTACTTTCTTGTTGTTTAAAATTTTTTTGTAACTGAAAGTGTAACTCATTCTAATTGAAAATTCTATAGTTGTAGTTTTTAAATTCATTTCTATGGTCAAACAACTTTTTTTTTATTATGGAAATTAGGAGTTCAAATTTTTCTTAACAATTTATCTGTTTTGATGAAAATTAATTTAAATGTTTGAAAATTCAACTCTTCCAGTTGAATATGCTTTGTTTGAGTAGTAAACTCTTATGCTTGGTTTAAAATTATTTTTTTCAACTAAAAATGTTACTCTCTCAGTATCGGTAGGAAATCATTTATTTTTTAGTTCGGAATTCAACTATTTTATTCAAATTTTGCATTTTTAGGAGAAGACTAATCTTTGTAATTGGAAATTAATCTTGTGTTTGAATCTTCACCTTCATGGTTAAGAATTGGAGTGTTTCACTTAAATATTTAGCTTTTAGTTGAAAATTCATCTTTTTGGTTTGAAACTTAAATGTTCCAGTTGATGATAAATAATTTTATTTGAAAATTCATCACTTTGGTTGCAAAATGAACCATTTTGTTAGAGAAAATTTTGTGGTTAAATATTGTAAGAATGAACAATAATCGGAAATGCCAGGGACTAGGGCAGAAATCGTATAGAGAACAAAGTCTAAAAGACTGAAGAATGTATTAAGTTGTTTTAAAATATTTTAATGCATTAATTGTTGATCTTTGGTACTTTAATAAATATATAAGTTCACTTTATTCATTTTCTTAGGTATAAAATTATCATTATAAAAAAAAATCATGAGAAATTAAAAATTGTGAAAATC
>WSXT02074207.1:0-12199 GCA_011762715.2 Neuroterus valhalla
TCCCCCAGGGCTCCAAACTCTCTCCTTCCCTTTTCAACGTGTTCTTTTACGACATTCCTGTTGATGAGAAAATTCTCGCGGCTCAATACACATATGATGTCGGCTTCCTTGATACATCCAAGGTCATCGGTCATTGCTCGTCACGTCTAAACAAATTTATTCCAATCGTCCTAGAATGGTACCACAGATGGAGATTTGAAATAAACAAATCTAGATCTGAAGCTGTCTTTTTCTCACGTCACCGGCGAAATTCTTCTTAACTTTTTGTTGACTCTTTACCCCTTGAATGGAGTCTCTCGGCAAAATATCCTTGGTCCAAACAAATCCAAGCCATCCGCAATAAGGCCAACGGAGCCTTCACCTCACCCAAACCCTTCTTCAATAATCCTATAGTTTCTCGAGCCACCAAAACTCGTGCCTTTAACACCATAATCAGGAACATCTGCACCTACGCCATTCCTGTCAGGAGCACTGCAACCCCAAATAATCTCTTCAAACTTGAAGGCACCTATATGCGCCTTCTCGGTTTCGCTTTGAATATTCTTTGGTTCATCCGCAACAAGCGAATTCTTGCGGAAGTCAACCTTTTATCTATCACCAATGGCGCTCACACAAACGCTGCAAAACTTTTTCTCTCAGTGGCTTATCATCCAAATCCATGCATCAACTCACTTGCAAGTTATGCAAGCAAAACTTCCGACCGGTTTAGAAAGCCCTGCCTTCTCGTCTCACAACAATACTTGAGCCAGCTGTCTCTCTTATTTTTCCATGTTTCGCTTAATGCGCGAGTGTCCTCGCAGTATGACTGTCTTGTACCACCAATTTCGAAGCCTTTATTTTCTTCCTTGGTCATAACTATATTAGTTTGATAACCAGTCGAGGAAGGGTTCTAGTCGGTAGGCGCACCTAGCGAATCCGACACTACCCTCATTCCGAGGGTGTCTTTCGAAGATTTTCCCTCCTCACTTACTTTTCACCTACTCCTCCTCACTTTTCTGATGGTTTCAAATAGAAATAGTATTACTTAAATAATACATCATTATTCAGTGCCTTAACCTAGCTTTTACTTCTGCTTAATTTCCAATCATGCCAAGAAGAACTAGCTTGAGTCGTCGTTGTTACGATCCCATCCGTGCAGTTTAAGAACAATTTCTGCAACTCTTCAGAAAAAGTATCCCAGTATACCCATCGATGCGAAACTGTGTGTCAATTGCAGAAAAGAAATTTCTCAATTTGCATTGCTATCCCCTTTGTATTCTTATACTGATACAACAATTGAAGATGATTCAGTGATCAAGAATAATTCACCTCCTATTCTCGAGAATGATGTTCCAATGGAAGATGATATCTTTGCCGATCCTTTGACATCCGAGTTTGAAGAATCTAAAAATGATTGTTCTGATAAAATTCATTACGCCGGAATGGAGATCCTCGAACAAATAAAAGGAAAATTAAAGAAAACTGCAAGTAATTCAGAAAAAGTGTTACTTTTAACTCTTGCTCCGAAATCTTGGGCCGCAGAAGATTGGCTGAAGAATTTGGTGCTTCTGAACGCCAAACTAGAAAGGCTAAGAAATTAATAGCTTAGAATGGTATTTAAGCTTCTCCCAATTTAAAAGAAGGTAAAACTTTAGATTCCGAGATTGGGAATTTGGTCAAAAAATTTTATCTTGATGATGAGAATAACCGCATGATGCCTAGCATGAAAGATTTCGTTTCCGTAAACAAAGATGATGGCTCCCGTAAACATGTTCAGGAAACGTTAATTCTGTGCAATCTTTCTGAATTATATGTAAATTTTAAGGCTCAGCATCCTACAGTTAAAATTTGCTTACCAAAATTCTCTCGGCTCAGACCCCGAAATTGCATACTCGCTGGAGCCATTAGTACGCATACTGTTTGTGTTTGCGTCCATCATGAAAACGTCAATCTGATGCTAGATGCTGTAGACTTAACAGAACCAACCTGTGAAAAATTTTTCCCCATCAAGGCCTATCGTGATGCTATGAACAGGGTTATGTGTAGCGTTCCGACTTCAGAATGCTACTTGAATGAATGCACATCGTGCCCTGGTACAAGCGCACTTAAGGGTTTCATAACATCAGTTCTCGCAGACCAGTGTATTGATAGAGTAGAATTCCAGACTTGGCAACAAACTGACAGAAGTACTTTACGCACGGAAATAACAGACGCAGAAGATTTTGCTGAAAAGATTTGCGAACGCTTGTTTAAACCCAAATCTCACTCTTTTACAGCTAAACAACAATCGCATTTTTAAAAAACTCTTCAGGACACACTGAAAGAAGGAGAATTTTTTATCCTTTATGATTTCGCTGAAAACTATGCCTTTGTAGTCCAGAATGCAGCTCAGTCTTTTCTTCGGAACAATGATCAAGCTACCATTTTTACAGTGGCAATTCATTATAAAGACGACAACATTTTGAAGCACCGCAGTCTTGCTATTTTATCAGACTGATGGATTTATGACACCATTGCTGTGTACGAATTCCAAAAAAATATTACACACTATTTGAAAGAGAATTTTCAACACAAAAAAAATGATTTATTTTACAGATGGAGCCACCTAGCACTTTAAAAATAAATATAATTTCATCAATTTGCTCTATCATGAAATGGGTTTTGGTATTCCAGCCGAGTGTCATTTCTATGCAACGGCGCACGGAGAGGGCCCTTATGATGGTATTGGGGAGAATTTAAAAAGACTCGCAGCGCGTGCTAGCCTACAAACGTCATCTAAAGATCCAATTTTCACTGCTGATGTCTTGTATTAATGGGCAAAGAAAAATTTAGTTGAAACTGTAGTATTCTTCAGTCCCAAAGAAAATCACGCCATTAGGGCTCAAGAACTGAAGAGTACATTCGCATCAGCAAACAAAGTGCCTGGTACACAAAACTATCACTCTCTCATTCCCTCTGTTGAATCGCCTCTCATTTTGAGAAAATATTCGTTATCATTAGAAAGTGATGTTTTCCCGAAAAAAAAACCGTGAGGCAAAGAAGGAAGGGAAAGGCACATACACTGTAAAAAGCAAATGATTCAACTCAATTTTCGATGTGAAAAGCGAGGGGGCTTGTACCCAAAAGTCACCCCGAATTGTAAATTTTTTTATATTTTTATTTTCGTACAAGCCAAAAATAACAGTTTTACGAACAAATCATACAAAATAAAATTAAATCAGTACCCAATGAACGGTACGTCGTGATCATGGCGCCTTGCTGCACTGCGACGCGGAAACCGCGTGCAAGAAGTGTTATATATCTCCACCGATTTCTCTCGCCCTACTTTCGACAACGGCTCATTTTAAGGGAAGAAGTATAGCTTTTTTTTCAAACTAATTTTGGAAAAAAGTAAACGGCTGCACTTGAAGAAGAACTCAAAAATATGTTTAAATTTAGAAAATGAAGCTCAAATAATTTTTTTATTCCAAAATCATTGTCTTAAGCGTAAAGCTGATGAAAAAACGTTCCCAAAACCTCCATAAAAAAGTCAATTTGGATAAGTTTTGTGGAAGTTATGGTTAACTGAGTATCAGCGTGCGCGGTAGAAGTTTGAAAATTGGAGCCCCTGTATACTGACAACCCGTCGTACTAGAGACATTCCCTCTGGGGAAATAATAGAGGTTCACTAGGATAATAATTTCACGAACTCTATAGGAAATCGGAGACAACAAATTTTCAGGCGGGTACACTTGACGAATTCTGACCCATATGTAGGCGCTCCCAAGAAAAAATGGCTTTTTTTTTCACTGCAATTTTAGACATGCCAACACTTCAAATACAAGTTATATTGCAGGAAAGTTTACACACAATCTACTTGAAATAGAAACAAAAACTTACACTCATTACAAAACAACCCTCATATATAACTTATAACACTGATTGATTGAATGGATGATTCAATGGCTCCCCTGATGGTTTACATTTTCCTTGTACCTCTACACTATTCATTTACGCACCCTGCAACTACCCTAGTGGTAGGTTAAGGTCAAGCTTAAGGTGGTTTCTGAACCACCAAGAACAACAGCTCCAAGTACTTAGAGTAACCTTTTCTTCTATAGGTTCCGGCATCACACCACGTGGGCCGCCGAAGCTCTTCCAGAGTGCGGGGCGGGAATCACACCCACAACCAGACGGAGTGTGTGGAAAGCTCATGCCTTGACCCCATGACCATTTAAACACTCTAAATTTACAACATATAATAGTTTGAACTTAGTTTTTTTCTTCATGTGAATCTTACGGCTTTCAAAAAAAAAGAGAGAGAGAAGGATAACAACTTTTTTTCCGTAACAACTTCCGGTACACACAACATACCAAGCTTCCTTACGCGCATCGTTTCCGCCAGTCCTTCTCCATCAGATCACTTACACCTCTGAGATTCTGCATACCCAGTCTCCATTCTCCCCTGCAACTTTTTTGGGGGGGGGGGGGGGGTGCTTTGCGAAATTCTTACGACTCACAAATTCTAAAAAATTAATATTCCAACTTGTATTCAAAGATTTTCCGTGAATCAAGAGGTTTTTTCTCATTAAAGGTCAGAAAACACGGCTGTGGTACAATAACTCCATGACTAGAGCTTGATTTATGCTTTGTAATTTTGATGGCTTATTCTTTTCATTCCTTTAATTTTTTTCGTAACAATCGGAACTCATCTAATAGGGGGACATCTCTTAACATTGAAACTCTAATGGCGCACCATTCGAAACTCAAAAAAACATCTCGACTCCGTCAGTTGATATTAACTGGTACTGAACCAAATTCTGCACTTATCAGCCAGAGTAATTTCAGGCCCCAAAAGGTGAATAACTGGACGGACTGGATACCGTGTACCTCATCCTCGAGTCATGCGGCAATGGGCCTGCAGTCGAGTTGCGTCCTGTCGTTGAAATCCATGGGAGGCTTAGCCAAATAGTAGCTCTTTCTCTCTTCCCCCAATAGTCGAGTGGTGGATGTGAGATGAGAGAAGTGGGAAAGTTCATAAAGGTGGCAATTACTTCAAAAATTGGAACCATAAATAACTCTATTCGTTTTTTAAAAAAAATAGTCAACAGTAAATTGGTAGATTTTTGTATTTTCCATTTTTTCGTATCCCGCATAATTTTGCTGAAAAATGAAATTTTTCATTTTTGGTAACATTTTTCACGGTTTAAACAAGAACTATGCATCTTATGAAAGGAGTGGTAGAAAGAAAATTTTTAGATCTTTTCAAAATAAATAAATTTGGTCTTTAACATTTTCTCGCAACTTGCATAGTTTGAGCGGAAATGTGAATTTTTTTTGTTTAAAAAGCTATTTTGATGGATAAAACCAGAATCATTGGTAAAAAATGTCTGGTTAACCAACTCGTCCTTCCTTTTCCAGCCTTGAAAAAGTGTGCCAAAGCACAATCCAATATGATAATCCTTTCGAAAGTTCGAAAGTTAGAATGAGAATGTAACAAAATAGAATTCTCAACTCAACTGATCAATCTTTAACCAAAATCAATGAACTTGTAACAAAGTTGTATTTACAACCAAAAAAATAAGGTTTTAGCAGAAAAAGCATAATTTTCTCGAAAAAATTTTTTATTTGGAATAAAAGTTTCGAACAACAGAGTTCAACTTTCAACTAAAACAATTGAATTCGAAGATAGAAATTTCAGGGAAAAATATGATTTTGGTATGCACTGACGAAATCTCGATCTCATTCGGTTAAGAAATCGTAGGTTCCGATAGAAATCAAAAGTCGATAGTGATAGGTCCCCTGTACCCCTCGGTCTTCACCAACCAAGACTCAGGGAAGTAGAGGGGATAAGATGCGAGCTAGGACCCTCTGCCAGAGCTTGTTAAGGGAACAGAAGACCCGAGAGCCAACTCGAGTGTGTTCCTGACCACGGAAACCAATTTGTGTGCAGCCCCGAGCTTGCTCTGGAGACATCACTGCGGGGAGGCTCCTTCGTCCCAAAAAAGAGTCTGGACCACAAAATATGAAATTTCGAAATTTGGTAATTAGTAATTTCGTAATATTTTTTCAGAATCTTCATTTCTTGACGATTCCAACAGTATATTTTCGAACTTATTAAGTCAAAATTCGAAGTGTTTTCAGGCCACGTTTCGGTTTTTTTCAATTCAACTACAAGATGCCGCTTTTACAATTACAAGAGACATCTGCCTAGGATTAGTGGGCGGGCGATACAGCATAATAAGGTATTGAAATCGGACATTGTGAATATTTCTAGCATAATGGAATTCAATTAAGGTATTTCCCACCTCAAACTTGAACTCTTGTCGATTATGGTCCTAATTTGGGGATTCCCGAATCGCTTTGAAACCGGAGCTTTATTTATACTCACACAAGCAATAGATTAACATAAAATCTGAAAAACGTCGGTATGGATGCAATCACATTTTTTTGTCTTAAGAAAATGCAGCCGAATCAAGAAACGTTAATTTCTTCGATGAAGTACGTTTTCTTGAAACGAAGAAAATATAACAATATTTATACTGATTTATAGTAAAAAATTATTGCATTTTGTTGATTATCCATTATTTATAAATTGAGAATTATTCTTCATAGCTGAAAATGTAACTTCCGTTTTTGGTTCAAAATTCATAATTATAATTGATGATCTTTCCTAATAAAAACTTCATCAGTTTTATTTGAGAGTTCGATTATGTTTTTTTGAGAAAATATTCAGCAATTTCTATGAATATCAAACTATTTGATGGAATTCTCGGCTCGAGAATTGAACTCTTTCGCACATAATTCGCGGGGCTCGGAACTTCAATTAATTTTTTGGCAAATGATGCTATTTCGGTTAGAAAACCTTTTACTCTAAAAATTCATATTTTCAGGTGAGAGTGTGTTGATCGAATAATTGGTTTTTATACAAATTGATCCATATATCTCGTACCTTACATCAAATTGATCATGTAATCTTTAATTTTCAACATTTTAGGGCAAATAACATATCGCTAGAATCGTCGTACATTGGAAATTCTAAATATTATGTTTCCGAACTTCCATGTGCTGAATGACCATTTTTTTATATTTTGCTGGGCCCCCTGCTGAGCAAAGGTCTATGGCAGCGGGCGATGCCCAAACGAGCCTTAGCTACCTGGGTTACCTTACCCTTCCAGTGAGACCCTTATCTCTCGGGCGCACACGAATTCCGCTCACGGTCAACCACCCTCAAAATCTAGATCCTGAATTCCGCTCAGTCCAAAGCAGGTATAGTTTTAGACAGCACGATTCCCGCTCGAGGGTGTTGTAAGGGCCATCCCATAAAATTAAACTCAGGATTATGATGATTTTTGAAATGCGAGGAAAGCTATTAATTAGCTTTCCTTGCAAAATGCATTCAAATCATATTGCGCACGTTGGCATTTCGTATTCAAAACATTTAAGTTGAACAATTTTTTATCATAATACCAAAATTTGATGATAAAAAGTTCAATTACAGAAATTCTTTATTGCATGCAAGATTCGTTTGACAACTATTTAAACAATTTATTATCATTGCTTCTTACATTTTCTTTGCCTAATAATAGAAACTTGCGGTTTTTTCTGAAATTTTGAACTTTTTGCCCACTTTTTACTTAAAGTGAGATATTAGTTCATTTAATTTAACAGAAATAATTGTTTGAACAAACTCTTATTGGTAATACCTATCTTCTTCCAGACTAGTGCTCAAAAGTTGCGGTTTTTTTCTAAACTATCGAACTTTTTATTAAATTCTCACTTAGTGAGGTAATAATTTATGCAACTTAACAAAAATGCTTATTTGATCAATTAATTATTGTTCATGACCATCTTATCTTAGATAACTGCTAGAAAGTTGTGGTTTTTTCTGAAATATTCAACTTTGCCCTACCTTTTTAGTTGTGAACAAATAATAAATAAACATTCGAGAGAATCATATTTTGAATAGTATTTTATTGTTTCAAGTAAATTATTTTTGTTCTTTTCCCAATGTTAAGAAAACGTATTAAAACAAAAAAAAGCTGAATTCATTTATTGAAATTTCAATTTCGAATTTCCCACTAAAATTATCGACCTCCAACGCAAAAATCGAATTTTCAAGAAAGTAGTTCAACTTCCAACTAAACAGTTGAATTTTCGACCAAAGAATGTAAAATTTTAATCAAAAAAATAATGGTTGATATTTTGAAAAAACGTTTATTCGAAATAAAACACAATCTAATTCAACCAACAATCAAATCGATGCAATCTAATTCAATATGCGTGAATTTCAATCAAATCCCATACAGTGCAAAGTTGAACATTTCAGAGAAAACCACAACTTTCTAGCACTTATCTAAGAGAGAATGGTCAGAAACAATAATAAATTGTTTAAATAAGCATTTTTGTTAACTCGCATTGATTGTTACCTCACTAAGTGAGAAGTTGATAAAAAGCGTAATAGTTTGGAAAAAACCCGTAACTTTTTAGCACTTATCTGAGAAAAGATGGCCATAAACAGAAATGATTTGTTAACACAATTATTTTTGTTCAATCTTATTAAATATTAACTCACTTCAAGTAAAAAGTGGGCAAAAAGTTCAAAATTTGAGGAAAAAACCGCGAGTTTCTATCATTGAGCGGAGAAAATGTTATTAGCAATGATATGAAATTGTTTAAATAATGTGTTTTTAACATAAATTAATTAATACTTCACTCTAATTGAAGAGTGATAAAAAAATAAAAATTTCAGGAAAAAATCGCAACTACGTAGTATTAATCTAAAAGAAGGTAGCTATAAACATTCACAATTTGTTCAAACAATTATTTTTGCTAAGTTAAATTAAATAATTACCCACTTCACGTGAAAAGTGGACAAAAAGTTGTATATTGCAGAAAAACCCACAACTTTGTAGTATTCCGATGTGTGCGTTTCCGGATTTTTTTTAGTGTTTTGTGCGGGCTGGCGGCCCGGTTAAAATGGCCGTGTTGAGTTGCTTCATCGGATATGGGCCTTCCGTCATCTTGGGTTAAGCTTAATTTGTAGAACTTATACTATCAACCTAGAGTTAAGCTTTTGTTGTGTAATGGATTTTGGAATTTTCTCGAAAAAAGAATAAACTTCACTCCAATTTTCTTGAAAATTTTCGCCGAAAGATGGCTATGTAACGCTCTTTGTTTTCAATATACCAGTGTTCTCTGTTCTTTTCATTCTATAGTAAAATCACGTGCATTACACTCGAACGCCGATTATTAGAGCGCCGAATATTAGAGTACGCCGGCTATTAGAGCGAGGATTTGCCGACTATTAGAGTGGCATTTGCTCCCCTCGACCCCCCACCCTACTGCTGAGTCCAAGCGTACGCTCTCTTAGATTCCGAGAGTAACGAGAAAGTGGGGGCCCCTACCGTCCTCTAATAGCTGGCGAACCTATTTCCCATGTTGCTCTAATAATCGGCGTTCAAGTGTACTTATTTGTAGCGTTTCGCACCCACTCTATCCCTCTTCCGCTGGGCTAGGGACCAAACCAGGATTTCTTTCTTTTGAAGTTTAAAATTTTTTTGGGTTTGAGGGTTTATCGTTAAATATTTTATGGACTGACACCAAACGGTGTCTGGCGCTCAACACCATGGCAAAAGGTAATTAAAAGTTATCATCATTTCTTTCCTTTTTTCCTCGTTGTTCGCTCCAAAAACTTTTGTGACACTTCTCCGGACTCAAGTCCCAATGAGCTTGGAAAAGTTGTTATAAATTTTTGGCGCCCAACGTGGGGCCTAAAAAACGCTACAAAGTGGGACAATAATTTTTTTTTTAAGAAATTGGTAATATTTATTATCTTTGAAAAAAAAAAGTAGGGCTCTTTCTTTTTCTTCCTTTAGAACCAAAGAGACCCGACCATGCTTGAAAACTAGTCAATTCTAACGCGGCTATTTTTATTAACTTCAGTGCAAATGAATCCGGAATTTTCTGGATATGACAGAATCGATCTGAATCTGATTCATGTGCTGAATATCAGACGCCATATAAATTGACTGTTGTTGTGGGTTCGATAAATAAAACCTACTTGATAATTTATAATATCAATTGATTTATTCTGATTCATCACTTTACCTGCAATATTTATGCCAATTTCTCATTTTATCTGAGATATTTATACTGATTTACATTTCGCCTGCAATATTTATGCCGATTTCTCATTTTATCTGAGATATTTATACTGATTATCATTTTATCTGAAATATTAATGCCGATTTCTCATGTTATTCGAAATATTTATGGTGATTTCGTACCTGTAATGGACTGCTATATCAATGCTGATTTCTGATGTTACTTGTTACACTGATGTTTTAAATGAACTCGATATTTATTTACATGGATATCCTTGTTTTGAAAATTGTTATGTAAATATTTGTGAAAATTTAGGGAAGAAATTTGGATTAAAGTGTGGATTTCCAGGATTTGGAGTTTATTTGGAAACTTCTAAATAGAAAATATTTCCTTTTTGGAATAAATCATTTAGGCAAAATGGAGAATTCTACTATTAATGTCGATAGGCTGTGGGCGGAAACGACCGATTTGATAATAAATTGAAAATAATAAATAAATAATAAATTTAGAGAATGTAGTTACGTTTTCTTCTCTCACTCACGCGGCACTCTTATATACTCCCGCTAGCCGCTCTACAATGATTCCTTCAGCTTTTCAGGGAATTGTTCAATCGACTGGATTAAGAATGACAGCATCTACTCGTGATTTTGGTTTTGCCTATGATAGTGGGAATAATTCGCCTTTTGAAAATTTTTCAAATGCTTCCGGGCCTTACTGCTCTACGTTCAGAGATGAGGACACCCCTTTAAATGCGAGTTATGTTACGGCTGCCCTGCCTAAAAATAACCCATTTATAGATTCTTTTCCGGTGAATAACAACCCTTTTATAGCGGATAATATTTCTTATGGACATTCGGACATTCCTCCTGAAATCCAAATGCCATCCTCTATCCCAGTAAGCGGACTGCCGACCGGTTTAGGTGAAGAACGAAGTAGGGACGATATTTATTCGATAGTAAGAAAATGGAACATAAGCTATAACGGAACGCGATAGTAGTGCAGAAGAGTTTTTAACTCAAATTGAAGAATGTCGGAGGGGCAGCTACCTATCAGATAAGGATCTTTTTCGAGCGCTTCCGTTTTCAGTAAAACCTCCCGCGCAGCACTGGTACCGATTTAATCGTGAAAAATGGGAAAATTGGCAGCAATTCATCTCCGCCATCAAACGTAGGTACGGGGGAATGAATTTTCAAATGCGAGTTAGGGACGAGGGGCGTTAACGAACGCAAGGTCCTGATGAACCCATAGCGGACTACTTGCTAAATATTCGCCTCATTTTTCAACATTATGATCCTCCGATTTCTGAGCAAGAGCAATTACAGTCAGCAATTAATAATTTGCACCCTAGATATTTTGAAGCTCTTTCTAAATTGGAGTATCGTACTTTTGAGGAATTGGAAGATGCTAGGGAACGATATGAAAAGTCCAAAATGATGGGAAAAGCGTATTTACCCCCTTCCCAGACAAAAGATAGCGTTTTGCCAGGATTATCTTATCGTTCTAGTACCAAGAAACCACAAGGAGTTGCCGCTTCTGGGCAAGAACCCGCAACTTCAAATTGCGCTGCTAGCGGGGAATGCGATAGTAAAAATAGCAATGAAAACGAGAACGGAAAACAGGAAGGTAGGGGAAGAAAGCGAGGTAAAAATCGTGGGGGCACGCGTGACAGTCGATCAAATACAGCCCCAGTCAATCCCAGTTCTACGAACACTACAGGTAATGCCTGTGCAGTAGTGGGACCTCCGGAATCTCAGGTTCCGCCTATACCCAATCCCTTTCATTCTTATCCTCCATATTCTAATTATGGCTTTTATCCAGGCGTTCCTCAGGCACCATTTATGCCAGCTAATTTTGGTTATCCTCCATTGGGTACCAAGACCGCTGAAGCCTCGAATCTTCCGATGGCTGCGGTGGGTTCTAATGTGCGAGGAGCAAGCCCCTCATTGCCGGCACCCTTAGTGTCCACTTCCGCTAGTGGCACTTTAAGAGGGTACCGTGGCGTTTCTTGGAGCTGCAGAGAGCAAGGACATCATTGGCGTGATTGCTCTCAGACGAGTCACTTTCTACTACACATGTGGCAAACCCGGTGAATTTGCATCGAACTGTAGCGGATTTTCGCGACCCCAACCGGGAA
>WSXT02074218.1:0-12199 GCA_011762715.2 Neuroterus valhalla
ATTATGAGAGTTGGGGTTATTGGGGATTTCGGGAAGGGATTTGAGTTGAAGGGTTCAATGTCTGACGATCTCCTGTGAGAGGGGGAATATAGATATGTAAAAACCCGAAAAAGGGTATACATGGAGTGACAAATCTAATCTAATCAAAGACAAACGAAAATTAAACTAGGTAAGAGAACAAGTTTAGTTCTTGACCAGACTTCCAAGCAAATTTGATGTGCATCAAACTTATTTTTATTAGTTTCATTTAAAAACTATGTCAATGAAGCAAGTAGAAATTATAGTGAAAAAATTATACGCGTAACACGTTGAAAAATTAAACATATCAAAAGAATAGTAAATATAAGAATGTCATTTAATATCTTTAAAAATTGTAAGTTTTTCTGTTTCATCAACCATAGAAATAATATTTTCATTTAGGTTTCGGACATATTCCGCTTGAATAAATTCAGCTGACACTGAATGAATTGAGTATCAAAGGAGGTACTTAAACGCAATCATTTTCTGATTTAAATTTTGAGTGAATGGTAAATCTACAAAAAACGTGGGAAAACCGTGCCTTTCAAACAAACTTTCGAACTCGTGATTTCGCGCACGTCAAAGCGCTCTGATAAGAAGCGCTCAATTTCGCTCCACCTAACACTAAAACCGACCCTTGTGTGCGTAGAAATATAGGTACCACGAATACTTTCAAATAAAAGTACTCTGTGTGCTACGCGTGTAAAAGGAATAACGCGGTAAAATGGAAGCTCAACTAGAGAAACAATTTACTTCCCTAGATTTCAATTTATTTTTTCACATACCTCAAGAAAATCTTTATATTAAACGTGATTTATTCATGTTCCTTTTGCATCAGGCTACACAATTAGTTTCCTTCAGAAGAAACATTTCCGTCTTGAAGATAAAGTTTTATGATTTGAACTATCTATCTGCAGTAAAACTAAACGATTACTTCCTATTTGCAACAAAATTTAATTGAAAATCATTGAACTTAAAAATATATTCCATCAATCGGAGAAATGATTTATTTTTAGCAGTGGAATTAAAAGTTCCTTATCTTTCAATACATATTCATAGTTCGCCAAATGTAAATAATTGCAATTTAAAATACTACGCATACTGCACTAACATAAAAAATGTCTTCGAATAATAAAAATTTTTATTACTAATGATTTACAAAAACCGTGCTCGTATTTTTCATGATATTTAAATCTTAAATTTGTCATGCGTAACATATATTCAGTATTTATGACAACTGTCAATCATTAAACAGCTTACAATTTTCTGTTCTACACATGAATCAATAGATTTTTATTCGTTCTTTCATATTAAAAATCTTTGAAAACGGCCACATATTCTAGATGATGTGTCTCTAATTTATTAGAAAATTTAGCATGATAATGCGAAATAAATCTGAAATGTTTAAATACGTATATCTTGACAGTTGTGCGTAAAAATGGGAACATCGTAAAAGCATTCGCAGCACTCATTCGTAGAATTGAATTAAGATCTGAGAGAGAAGAGAAAATGAGTCTATTTGCAGGCATGAAATTGTTTATTTAATTTTTATGGCTATCCTGGTGTCATTCTGGAACTTGACAAAGAAATACCTTCTCAATTTACGTCACGCTGGGATCTGTTTGGTATTCGAGTGAAGTGAAAAGGTTTTAACGAAAGTGGTTTTATTTCAGCTGAAACAGCGCCAACTTTTGTTGGTCGAAACGGGTATAACATCGGGGCCCTCTAGAAAGGGCCCCCAAACAGAAGAAGCCGCCCTTAGGCGGAGCGAGGGGCAGGTGAGTCGAAAAAAACTTATATTTTACTTTTACTTACTATTATTTCTTACTCTTAATTATTTCTCCCATCAAAAAAATATTTGAACAGAAACAGATTCTCAGAATTATTCGGAAAAATTATTTGATATCCTGATGCTTTTTATTCAATGTAATAAAATTATTTTTCCTTCCATTTGATGAAGAGATGAGTCATGTGCTGAATAATTTTTTTCCATGCATATTATTAATTATTTTACGGAGAAAAATTCATTGTCTTGGAGCTTGAGTATGCCTTATAAAAGCAACGAAAGTACAAAATCCGAGTTAATATGGATATAAGGAATGATAGCATATAGAGGAAATGGAATTCTAGCTTAATGGATTTCGCTCATTATGGCCGGAGATCGCAAAAGCTCTCCTTTCCCACAGGCAGCATTAAACGGATTAAGAGAAAATCTGATGGTACGATACTGCAAAAAAATTAGTTCTCAAACCCAACAAGAGCCTAGTCTACCGGAAAATAGTTTACCTCTCGTACATACAAACGTCTGATTTATCATTAAAATGAAATAATTGTTGGGACATAAATCTGCAATCAATTTAAAATCCAAATATATAATTACGTAAAGGGATGATATTAAGTTTAAATATCATTCAGTATCGAGGAACTCTTTCTATTCCATATGATATAAACGTCACTACGTTCTACAACAATTAAATACGTTTCAGGTCTCCTATTTTGAAACTCTTAATTGGCAATTAGTTCAACATGTACGAAATGCTCACAGAATAAGAAGAAAATAATAAATATTTATTGAAGCTTTAAGAGTTCGCCTTGTTCAACAAGCGAAACAGGAATCTCGAATTACTAATCTCCGAATTGGACAGCACATATATTGGCTATGACTATAAGAGTTGTGTTAACAGTCGGAAATTTGTTTCCCATCCGTCATAGTCACTCGTCCAGGTACAAGGTTAGAATTATTGGAGATAACGTTTTATTGTCCTCGGACTCCGGCTATCGCATCATACCTACTATCAAAAACGAAAAAAACGGTCATCCGAGGAATCAATTATCCCAGATTCGATCGTCCTTCTCAGCCATCCGAAGCAAATTGCTCCGCGCTTTGACTTAAAATGGAATTGAACATTTTAGCCTCAATCAAGCAGTTCCACACCCCCAAAAACATTTCGCGCTTTTAGTTCCATGACTTTTTCATTCTATTGATTTTGTAGTAGGAGAAAATTATGAATAATTGAAAATACATTTGCGACAATTTTCCCAGTTGGGGAGAAGTGGGAGATTATAATTTACTGACATAATTTCTCCACTTTTCAGTGCAAGCTTTTTATAATCATTAGGGATATTGACTTTATAATGCTCGCATAATTGCATAATTCTACAGAATGCATAAAAATTATGAAGTATTACGATATCAAATGAGTAAGGGACCGCCTTATTGTATTTCTACTCCACATAATATCGCATAATTCCGAGAATACTGCAACATTGATACCCTTTTTGCATAATGCGTACATAATCGAGGTCAAACGACTTCTGAAGACACCTTTTCCCAATTCTTACGTCGCACGGTGGTTCAGAGGGCCTGGAAACTGGCCATAAATAGATATGTGGGTCGATTGCTTGAAACTTGATACCCGGGGATTTTCGTGCTCGCTGAACTCGAATTTGATATCAAATTTGAAAAATTCAAAAAAGCGGATCCAAAATGGCCGGTCAAAAATGTCCGCCACTCTTTCGAAAAACTGTTGCAAAATTAGATATAAAAAAGTGTACAAGATATAAAAATACTACATCTACGTATTCTACATACCTCCTGTATTATCCTGCATACCTCCTGTATTATCCTGCATACCTCGTATGCACAGATAAACACTCGCATGTAAAATAAAAGGCATTTTTGTCGAAGTGGCTTTTACGGGTCGTGACAGCATGACGTCGAACCCCCGCGCAAGATTAACTTTGCGTGTTCATAAAACAGGAATGGCGTGAAATATCTATCTTTCCATTGGAGACATTATGTAGGGGTGGCACCTCCACGAAAGCGGATGAAAATAATTCACGAAATCCAAAGTTCAGTTTTTTATTTTTGGACAGCTTTTCAGGCCCCTTGAACCACTGTGCGTCGCGTCGTCTTCGAGGCCTTTTTCTCGTGGTTCAAATCTCCCGCGGCCGGATCCTTGTGGTGTGATGTTCTTTCCCAAAACAGAAACCGTTTGTCATCATTTAATACAGAGGTTTTCCGATGTGCATATAAAATGAAGATGCCCCTAACAACAATGTCTTGTTTGGACAGTCAGAAGCCAATTTAGATTCAGAATCAGAGATTTAACCTAGTGATCTATTGCCTGTGTTTGCAAAGATAAATGAAAAAATGAATGATTTCCAGCATTTGTGCCTCCACCAAATATTAGCCAAAAACTTTCCTCTTTCTTAAGTTTTAGTTGTGTTTTTAAAAAAGTATCTTTTTTGAATTGTTTGAAAGATAATGACTACTTTGGCCTCTTCTAAGAGAAATTTCTGTAATGGCAACAATTTCGGAAATTTGTTCATTGTTTTCATTGAGGGTTTCTCATTTACAAAATGGCTGTTACAATGTTGTGCACTATTTTCCGAATGTGTGTGGATTTATGTGTGGATGTGTGCGTGGATGTGTGAATGTCACACTTATTTGTGAACACAATAACTTGAAGACGGTTGCAGATAAGTTGATGAAATTTTGTGGGCTTTTTTCGATCGCTAGACTCTAAATCCCTTGGAATGAAAGATTCATTCTCTTAGAATGAAAGTTCATTCCATGTAACGACTGAAAAATGTTCATTCTCTTAGAATGAAACAATTAATTCCAAGCTAGGAATGAAACCGTCTTAGTCCTACCTTGGAATGAATTTTCATTCCAACTGGAATGAACGGAGCAAGTGGGTAAATCATCAACATAACCTCTTTTTTGTCTGTGTTTTTTAGAAATCTGCTGAAATCGCAGAAAGACTCGAAAGTTATGGACGATAATGCATAATTTAAAGATAGTAATTAATTGATTTTAGTGTCTTTCACACATGAATATAGTTATATATGTTATGGTTTAAAGTGACCAAACACTTTTAATAGAGCCTTTCAAAAAAGTTATTTGAAAAACTGTCCTAAAAGATTTTTTTACTACTTATACTTGAAAAATTTTTCTTCGGAAATATTCTTTTCAGAAAACAGGTCAAATTGGATCCTGAAATGTGTAAAGTTTAGGTCACTAATCTGCACAGGGTGTACGAGTGGTATTTTGGAGCTTTTCAGAACTAACAGTGCCTAACCGAAGGCTTCGAAAAAGCTCTAGTATTGTCTGTACTGTTCAGTGACCTTATTCTTATAAATCATATAATTTAACCTCTATTTTCAATAAAAATATATACATTTTCAGAATTTTTAGATGAAACCATTCAAAATGAAAACTTGTGGAAGAAATTTGCCATAAATAGAAAAAAAAATTACCCAAACTATGCAAAGGCTACAAGTAAGAGTGAAAAATATTGTTAAAGTTTTATTTTTAAAGAGTAATAAATTAGGCTAGGTCGTACTTTTCACGCAACGTTATGTTAATCCAACGCTTGGACTAACATTTCATTCCAGCTTGGAATGAAACACAGTTCCTTCTATGCCTTGGAATGAAAATCTCACCATCCAAACTGATTCATTCTTAGGGAATG
The DNA here is from genome assembly GCA_011762715.2 of Neuroterus valhalla. Lineage (NCBI taxonomy): Eukaryota > Metazoa > Arthropoda > Insecta > Hymenoptera > Cynipidae > Neuroterus > Neuroterus valhalla. The sequence continues at coordinate 5,496 of WSXT02074218.1, forward strand.
GAAGTTTCTTCTCTTAGAATGAAACTGACAGTTCAGTCGTTGCTTGGAATGAAAGTTCATTCCAAGGAATTTAGAGTGTACTATCTCAAAACTGACAGCTGATTTTCCGAAAATATTTATTACATTTCTTTTAGTTTCCAATGTTTAATGAATAGGTTCTCCATTGTAAAATTTTTTTCTTCAACGGAATCCACAGATGATACAAGTATATTGGAAATTCCTTAGTTTGAAACGTATAAACTGACCTATTATGTTAATAAATTTCATGAGAAAGTAAGGAAGTTATGATCATTCATAGTATTGAAATACAGGTTTTTTATAGTCGAATTTCTTTCAGACACAAAATTCACAGTTGATGCAAGAACATAAGAAGTTCCTTTTATCGGGACGAATCGATTGTCCTGCAATATTATCAACTTCTATCTAAGAGTTAAGAAGTTATGATCATTTATAGTATTTGAAGAATAGGTTTTTTTTTAATAAAATTTTTATGGACACATAAACCAGAGTACAAGAATCTTGAAAAATCCTTGGTTCGAGACAAATCAATTGACCTATTATGTTAATATATTCTATTGAAGAGTAAGGTAGGTATGGTAGTTAATATATATTGGAAAATCGATTTTCGCAGTAAAATTTTTATCGGACACATGTTTCGAAGTTGATGCAAGAACATACAAAATTCACTAGTTTGAGGAGAAATGATTGGCGATTATAATAAATAAAAGAAAAATTGATCTCAAAATTGAATTGTTACCATTACAGAGCTTTCTCTGTGAGAAATCAAATACATTTTCTAGCAGGAAGTAAAGTACTCATGTCTCGTGAAATATATTTCACGATGAAATTCACTTCTATTATATAATTGCATAAACGCGCATAAAACTCAAGATAAGGATGGCATAATGCTGCATAATTATGCCTTTTTTAGTCGCATAACCATGAATTATGGAACTAAATTTTCCTGCATAATATTCAATTATCAAACATTATGAAAACAGTGTCCCTATATATAATACGAAAGAAGTTAGGGATGAAGAGGTATTCCACATCCCTCAATAAATTTTTCTATCCCATAGTAGACGCAAATATTTGTCAGAAGATCAAGGCAAAACTGTGAAACAGCCTTCAAGTTACGCTTTGATGCCGCATTTTGAATCTGTTTCTACTTCCATAAGGTCTTTTTATGCAAAAGTGTTATTTGTTTTTTTGAGAAAGTCAATCAATCCCTATATTCACGCTCACATGAAACAATTCCAATCTATCTACGTTTTTTTCCTCGGTCTGGAATATTAATTAAATGTTGGATGACGAACTGATAAAATCCAGAGAATGTTTTAATTTAGAGCAGTTTCCGGTGAACAGTTAAGACTTACCATAATTGAAACAGTTGAGCAGGCAATAAGAGATACGTTCGAACTTTTTTCTGTTATTTTGATAATTCAGCAATAGCTCAAACAAAAAATTCGGCTCTTAATATTCATCATGAAACTTATTGAAGAAAACTCATACAACGCATCTTTCGAAGAAATTGTTTTGAGCACAAATTTTTTAACGGAGTGAGAATATCTTTGACACTACGCAATCACTCAAATCAATGGAAGAGAAAGTGGGAACAATTGCAAAATAAAAAAAAATTATAATTAAAGGGTTAAGCTTCAAAAGGACGTATATAGCATTTTGTCATTTCTCTAGAAGAGACTAAAAGCGTTCGTGAAGATATGATTCTCAATTTGAAGAGGATTTATAATATATTTTCGAGATACATCGGTTTTAAATTAAATCGCTGGATGTCTGGTTTGACATTGTCATTGAATTTCAAGAAAATAGAGGAATCATATTTTTTTCAGTTTAAAGAAGATTTTCAAAACTTCGAAGGGGTGATTAAAAATCGAGTTTTCAATTTTATAAAAACACAAACATTATATTTTTTATATTGAGTTGTTGAATTACTAAATTCCTTCTTTTCGATTTTAATTTGAAAATGTTTCCGAGAAAATGGAGTGGAATTGTTTTTGTTTGCTCGAAACACATGGTTTTTCAACTTAGGACATACATTGAAAACCAATCCTTATTTTACACACAAACAAACACTCAAGCCCGAAATGATGCAGCGATAATTAAACAGATTTGCAGCCGTCATGTAGCAATAGATTGCACAAAGTTCCAAAAAATTGCTCCAACGCCCGGAAAAAAACTACAACCATTTTTTTTTCATATTCAGAAAATGTCGATATCGCAAAAAAGTTTGGAACAGGCAAAAAAATAAACTATTATGGTACAACACGTTAGAATGTATTCGGTTTTGTGTGCCAATAAATCCCACTCTCAAAAAAGTTTTGTATAAGTGTAAGTACACTTAAATTTTCTTAAAGAAGGAATCACCCCGCTGTGACATGTTCTTTGAAATATGATAAATGTGCAAGGTAAACTTTTATGAAAAAAGATGTGAAAACGAAGTCAGGAAAGTAGGAAAGTGCAGCACTAAAGGAGAGCCATGGCTGACGCCTCAGCGACCTTATCTACTTGTTGTGTGGTCTGCTGTCAAGTGGGGGGAAAGGGTTGAGAGCATGCGCGGTCACAGTACGATCTAAACATAAAGAGAGTGAGTACTTCGCGTTTAAGTACACAAACCAGCTGTGCTTCCCTCTTTTCTTGAAAATCCAATCACTTTATTGATACAACACACCTACTCCAACGCCGTCCCTGCTAACTATAAATTAATTACACGCTCGCCGGGCATGTGCCTCACACTGAATTCGGTTAATTCATCGTAAGGGCAATTTCATAATCAAATTTGATCCCTCAATTAAGCTAAAGCATACTTGCGGTTTTCGAATATCCACTGCAATTAAAGTTTAATCCTAATCTAGCGTCAGACTCTGTTTTCTCTCTATTTACTAAATTTGTCAAATACTCGGAACACGGTGACCATTGTTTTAATGTTGAGCACTAACTCGTTAGAAACAATAAATGTCACCTATAAGGGTCATCAAAAAATTACGTAAATAAAGTGTTTTTGAATTTTCAGAACCTCGCCCTTCAAATGGCGCTTTCTGTAGTAAGTTTATGTAACTTCAAAATGGACGCGATATTTTTTTGACACTACCTTTAACCCAACACTACCTTTAGCCTTACGAAGTTATAGTTAATCACTAAGAGGATAACGTTGTGCGGTAAATTATGTGCAATTGAAAAGTATCTAAAGGTTGTGAATTAAGGTGGTCCAAAAATGCATTAGAATTTTTTTTTTCCGAATTTTTATGCAAAACGCCCGGAAATTCGTTCAAATCCACAAAAAAATGAACCCATTTTTTTTGTTTTGAAAAAATATATATTTAGAGATGGCGCAAGCCCTATGAAGTTTAACACGTATTTCCAATAAGAAAAAAAGACGTTCTTGTGAATTTTATTCAGAATTCTCAATATTGAGTGAATTGAGTTCGAAATTCACCATTTCTCTTCACAATCAGTCACAGAATTCGAATAAAAACTTACTTTTCAAATATCCCCCCTCCCCCATAGGTATGTTTCATAGGGTCCCACAAAACCCCTATAATTGAAAAAATAGGTTTTTCGTGTTTTTGGCGCTAATTATGATTTTTTGCGGCTGTTTTAACGCTGACTGTTTCAAATACATGAAAAACTACTTTATACTGACAACTATATGTTTATTTACATTCTTTAAACAATTTATTATTGTTTCCAGCAACTTTCTCTTAGAAAAGGGTTATAAAATCAAGGTTTTTCTGAATTTTTCAACTTATTTTCAACGTTTTACTTCAAGCGAGGTAATAATCAAATAAAGGTAACAAAAAAAATTGTTTGAACGATTTTTTATCAATTATAACAATATTCTCTTAGAATGATGCTACAAAGTTGTGGTTTTTCTGAAATTTTTAACTCTTTGGCCACTTCTCACATAAAGTAAGTAATTATTTGATATAATTTAGCAAAAATAATTGTTTAAACAAATTGTAAATGTTTATAGCTGTCTTCTTCTAGATTGATACCACATAGTTGCGGTTTTTTCCTAAAATTTTTAACTTTTTATCACTTTTCAATTAGATTAAAGTAATATTTAATTCATGTTAAAAAAATGATTGTTGAAACAATATATCATCATTGCTAATAATATTTTCTTTGCTTGATGATAGAAACTTGCGTTTTTTTCTGAAATTTTTACCTTTTTGCCCACTTTTCACTTGAAGTGAGTCAATATTTTACTTAATTTAACAAAACTAATTGTTTAAACAAAATATTATTGTGTATGGATATCTTCTCTTAGACAAGTGCTAAAAAGTTGCGGTTTTTTCTGAAATGTTTAACTTTGCTTTACCTTTTTAGTTGTGAACAAATAATAAATAAACAAGAGATAAATATATTTTTAATGGTATAGTATTGTTGTAAGTAAATAATTTTTGTTCTTTTCTCAATGTTCAAAAAAAATTAATTCAAACAAAAAAACCTGAAAAAAAGCCTAAGAGTTTAGACAAAACCGCAACTTTTTAGCACTTATCTAAGAGCAGAGAGCTATAAACAATGAAAAATCGTTTAAACAATTATTTTTGGTAAATCAAATTAGGTATGAACTCACTTCAAGTAAAGAGTGGGCAAAAAGTTAAAAATTTCAGAAAAAACCACAAGTTTCTATCATTGGGCAAAGAAAATATTAGAAGCAATGATAATAAGTTGTTTAAACCATTATTTAGTTAACATGAAATAATTATTACTTTATTCCAATCAAAGAGTAATAAAAAGTTAAAAATGTCAGGAAAAAAACCGCAACTATGTGTTAGCATTCCAGCAGAAGATAGCTATAAACATTTGCAATTTGTTTCAACAATTATTTTCGCTAAATTAAATCAAATAATTACTTACTCCAAGTAAAAAGTGGCGAAATAGTTGAAAATTTCATGAAAAAACACTTTTTTGTAGCATTATTCTAAGAGAATATTGTTATAATAATTAATAAATTGTTCAAAGAATTATTTTTGTTAACTCTAATTGATTATTACCTCTCTTTAGGTCAAACGTTGTATAAAGTAGTATTCCATCTATTTGGAACGATCTGCGTTAAAAAAACTGCAAAAAATCATAATTAGCGCCAAACACTCGAAAAATCGATTTTTTTACTTATGGGGGTTTTTCGGGACCCTATAAAACAGACTTATGGGGGTGATATTTGAAAATAATATTTTATTCGCATTTTTTCACTGATTGTGAAGATAAATGGTGAATTTCGAACCCGATTCACCTAATATTGAGAATTCCGAATAAAATTTACAAAAACGTCTTTTTTTTCTTGGTGACCATCCATAAATTACGTGAAGCACTTTTCTTTTGTTTAAATAAAGATGAAAATAAAAATGCCGGGATGCCAAAGGAGATGCAACGGTGTAGACGAAAGAAAAACGCGTCACGTAATTTATGTACAGCCCCTTATAGGAAATATGTGTTAAACTTCATGGGGCTTGCGCCACCTCTAAATATATATATTTTTTTTTATCCATTGATTTCTTTGTGGATTCGAACAATTTTCGGGCGTTTTGCATAAAAATTTGAAAAAAAATTTGTTGGACCGCCCTATTCTGCATTCTCTTTTAGATGATTTTACTGGATTCTAATTTTCTCTTCCAGAATATTTTCTCCTCCGTATTTTTGATTGAGAAATTTGAAAGCTGATTATTGATGATCAAAAAGAAATCGGTTATTATTCTCAGAACATTTCAAGCTTTTTTTTAATTCTCATGTTTCAATGTCAACCCCTCTATATTGCAATCTATCTCTTAAAAACGTAATAGAGCTTTTTGATATTGCAGCAGTTCCTAGATTCAATATAATTATAGAAGTTGAAATTTAGAAAAATATTAATATTTCCAATTACCTTTTTGTTCAACAGAGAATAATAGTTTTATTCCAGTTTCTTTCCAGGACTCGAATGTATTTGTGAATTCTATTGGTCCCTAAAAAAACTTCACTAATTTATTTTTTAACTCGACAAGCTGTAATTCAAAAATTAGCTGCGTCTAGTCATAACGAAAAATCAGCAGCGCAAGAAAAGGGGATGTCCCGAATTCGATGTTGACGCTACATTTCTTCCAAAATTATAATTAAAAACAGTAACATTTAAATCAGTCTCTCATAGTTAGGGTGTCAATAAAGATACAGAAATCAACATTTAAACCTTTGCACTATATGCAGAAGAATATTTCAGATTGTAAATACATTTTTGTTGAAATCAATAATTTTCGAGATAAATGGGACTGACCTCTTTCTTTAGGCTTTTTTGACCTAAATAAATTTTCAGATGTTCCTGAAATTAGCATATTTTAATTATTTGGTGGAATGAAAGTTCCATTGTAAGTATTATGATTAACACTCAAGACAGTAAAGACCCTCTTATTGACACTTCACCTTCAGCCTTCCTTAATATTATCAATTATTGTGATCGTCTGCGAAGAAAGAGACCTAAAGCCCGGAAGCTACATTTTACAGCACAGGAGAAGCGATTGAAGAGGCGGCCCGGCACAGAATTAACTCCATAAAAGGACCTCACTTTGCATTCAAATAACCCAAATTTCGTAGATAAAAGAAGTGTTTTTTCACTATTAAGGAGGCTTGGGCGTTTTCCAAAAAAATCACAGAAAAATCTGAAACTCACAGATTATCTGAATAAAGTATGTCTTATTCATCTGGGAAAA
>WSXT02074229.1:0-12198 GCA_011762715.2 Neuroterus valhalla
TCCACCGGGCCCCCCTCAACAATCGTAAAATTAGAATTTTGTGAAGGATTGAAACTACGGGCCCGGGGGGAATCCCCTCTTTTCCCCTCCCCTCTCGTCAGGCCTGGTTATACATAGGCAATAGACTTACGAATCAGAACAAGAATTCCTCCTCCTCCTCCTCCATAGCTTCTGTCCTTTCTTGGGGTTAGAAATCCTGGGATTTGAAAATTATCCTTGCCCGTGAGCCAAGTTTCAACACAAACTATGATGTCAAACTTGTTCGAGTTGAAGCTGATGTTCCATTTCCGTTGTGTAACGCTCCTTGCGTTCCAGTAACATATCCTTAATGGTTTGCGATTGATGTTCATAATGATGTATGAGATAAAGCAGGTTAGGGTTCACTGTTTTCATATGATTCACTCATCTTGCACACTTGAGGTATCGCTGAAAGAGTCACTATGTTCTTGATTGGCCAATTTTCTGATTATCCTAATGATTCTGTTTTTCAAGTTAGGATCCGTAATTCTGCTCCTGACTTGAGAGAGCATGTGTATTAAGGCAGGGGTGTCTGAGGTGTATTCTGACGCAATCCCCATGACATTAGTGCATCCATACGAGGACGTCAAAAACTCTGATAGTTTATCGTTGTTCAAGGGGAGCACTTCACTCTTATCGTTAATGAAATCTTTGGCTGGTTCCAAACAAATTGTTACTTCCTGAGAGTAAGAGGCTGTATCTTGAGTTTTGCTCTTTCTAAGTAGTTTCTTGGTAGGGTGGGTAGTTTTCCCGTCAATTTTTATACCGCCTGTGTTTGATCCACCTCCCCCAGCACTACTTACTTGTTGATGCTAAACTGGAGGCAGGTCTTTTGGATCTTGATAGAGGGGATGGGGTATTGAGAGGAGCCGTGTCCATATCTTCATTGACTGAGATCTCCTGCTGTACATTCGTGGCTAAGTTCTCGAGTGGAAAATTATGGTTATTGGGTAAACTTGAGGTCGTTGATTGGGTTGATCCAGTCAGCTTACAAAACTTCGCTACATGACCCTCCTCCTTGCATAAGAAACACGTTAACTTTTCTGTTGATAAATAGATCCAGTATGCCGTGTTTGAGATGGTTGTCATCTGTTTGTACATGCAGTTGTCTCCTGAAGCTGAGAACATGATCGAGACCCAGGTTCAATTCATTCATTCCAGTCTTTCTTGATATTTCAATTCCTCGACGGGATCATATTGATACACTCATACTGTCCTAACGCTTCTACTTGAATCAAGAGCATCTGATCCTCTCAAATTATTATGCTTCCTTTTTTAGTTCTAAGTCGATTCCCGTCTAATCTTTTTCTAGTATAGTTTTTTTCGCCGCCTCCCGTGTGGGAGTTTTCGCATTCTTAGTGGCTCGACAGCCAGGTCGCTTATTATTATTCGATATTTTTACAAATAGGACCTATTTAGGCATATTTGAAAATATATAAATTTGCGCTCGCACTTATAGTTTATTATTGTTGAGTCGCAACTGTTTCTTCAAGCTGGTATGCGTTGATGCTGGGTTGAAGATGACATTTCTCGAAGATGCTCACGATCTTGAAGATAGACTCTTATCCCTGAGATTCCTCTCACGTCCGCACTGGCTCGATCCAACCTTACCTTCCTCTTCCGTTCTGGCCCGGTAATTCAGGATCACTATATTTTGCTTCTTTGAAATAAGGATTTTTGAATTTTTCAAAATACTTCAAGCCTACGGTCGTTGAGGAATTACTGGTGGCTCTATCTTGGTTTACAATCTCAGTGCAATTTGCGATACTCTTGCTACCGGGAGTAAAACCACTCAATTCCCTGGTAGAAGATTGTGGCTGTTTTAAGGAAAACTCCAGTTCCTTTTTCTTGATGTTTACCCTGGCGAAAGTTTCGGATAGGAAAAAATGCCTATCCATCTGAATCCGTTTCATTCCGGAATCTGTATCCGAACAAATCAGTTTGATTCCGCTCTAATCCGAGGTCGAACCAAGAATCCCTATCCGACTGAATCCGAACTGATCCGAAGTCGAAACCGAGATCTGAATCAAACTGAATCCATTCTAATCAGGAGTCAAAACAAAAATGCTTATACGACTGAATCCGAATTCGCAACCGAGATTTCAATCAGTTTTATTCCGACCCAATCCGAGGTCAACTCCAGGATTCCTAACCGACTGAGTCCGAACTAATACGCAGTCGAAACTGACATTTCATTCCAACTGAATCCAATCTAGTCCGATGTTGAAACAAGGATTTCTATCAGACTGATTTCGAACAAATCCGAATTTGGAGCTAGCATTCTAATCCGCCTGAATCCGATCGAAACCGAAACCAAGATTCCAATCCTATCCAATCGGTGATCGAAACCAGAGATTCCCAACCGACTGAATCTGAAGTCAAATTCAAGATATCAATCCGTCTGAAACCGATTTAATCCGGAGTCAAAATGAAGATTCCAATCTAACCTAATCCGAGGTCAAAACCAGAGATTCCTATCCGACTGGATACGAAATCGAAATCAACATTCTGATCCGGCTGAATCAATGGTCAATCGCTGATTCCTATCCGACAGAATCCTAATAAAAAGGGTTCCTATTCCATTGAATTACACCTAGTTTCAGGTCGCTGAGTGTATCCATATCGAGGTGAAGGGTATTCAGTATAGGCTAGTATTACATTTATACATTAATTATTTTCGTATAAAAGAACTTTATTTTCAGTGACTTGCACTACAATCAACGACATTTTTCAGCGAATGCATCATAACATTTATAAAAATACATTTGGAACGAAATATGAACAAAATATAGAGTTCTAAAATTTAAACTCTTATATAGTTATTTTATAATATTTTTAACAGAAAATGTCAAGGCAGCAACCATCAAGCATACAAGAGAGATTTTCCTAGAAGATGTTCTGGTTTTTAGTTTTTCTTTTAATTGAAGATAAAGCCTTTCAATGCCGCTCTCATGCATAACAAAGGGCTCTATCTTCAGTTGAAGGGAAAGTCAACAAACAGAACATTTTCCGGCAGGAGTTCCTACGTGTATTGGCGGTATATAGCTCAAATGGAAAAGCGAGTCATTTTAGGCATCTCAAGAGACCAGCACCGTGAATTTGATGGAACTGAAGCTTGCAATGTTTATAGTAAACAAAGAATCAAAAATATTTTCAACAAAATCTGTCGCATAGATTTAATATATTTTAAAGCCAAATAACTTTTGAAAAAGTTTCAGCCTGCCATCTGTTGGGAAACGCTGTCATTTTCAACTCTCAAAAATCCTGCAAATGGCCAAAAAATTTCTTAAACATGTTCAAAGCTTCTTACCTAAAATATTGAACATAGATTTTATAGATTTTGCTATTACAAATGACTGTCGAAAAAGTTCCATGCCTCTGGCTGTCGGGGATATCAGTCAATAATTAGGGGATGAAAATAACTTTTTCCGCCGGCAGCTAGGGGGAAAAAACCTTTTTCAGTCATTTACTAGCAAAATCTATAAAATCTATGTTTAATATTTCAGGTAACAATCTTTGAGAACATTAAAAATATTTTCGTTGATTTCCGGGATTCTTGAAGGGTTGAAACTTAATTTTTTTTTTAAATTGTTCATTATGAAAATCTACGAAATACATTTTCAGATTTAAGGTAAGAAGCTTTGAAAACATTTAAGAATTTTTCATCTATTTCTGATGTTTGGCGTTTGAAGACGACTGCTTCTCCCGGAAGCTAGAGGGATTACACTTTTTTACAGTTAATTCGCATTAAAATCTACTATATCCTTCCGTTGGATTTCAGATAAGAACATTTGTGATTTTTATGTTAACCATAATTTTTACAAACTTCAGTTTCATTGAATTTGTACATGCTGTTCGATGAGAAAAGTATTTACATCACGCTAAAACTCATTTGTAAAACGCGATCCCTCGGAGTCTAATTGTTCAGTCGCTTCCAATGCAGCTGTATCAGCTCCAATACCAGAGACTTCTTCTACTTCTTCTTCTTCTTCGAGTCGAGAACTTCTTTGCTCTTTTGTGGTACAAGGCACGTGATTATCTTCGGATCCGATAAAGTGTCTGCCGATTTTTTCTTGACTTTCTGTCAAAGCAGCTGAAAAAGAGAGGCATATAGCTTTAATACTTTTATAATTCCGGATTGTTACAAACCTGGATAACCAACAGAATATGAATTGATCGGAAGAGCAAGATATTAAAAATTGAATTTCAAATTCTCTCGTCAATGGAAATTCTGTACACATATATAAGCATGCCGACTTATGATAAAAAATATTTTATAAACAATATTGATTCTGTTCCGAAGGAAAAAAATTGAAAATTTTAGTAGTCCCGTATCTAGTTTTATACTGCGACTGTCTAAATCATCTACAACAAATTTAAGGTCTTCTAATATTTTAAGCAACTTAGGTGTGAAATACTGGAACTTGCTCTCACCAACTTTTTTCTTTCTGTAAGGCGATCTAAGATCATCACAGAATTTCCCAATTTACGTTGGAATCCATAATTCCATAATTCCATAATTTATCTCTTCGATCGTTTATTTATTTTACATTAATATGTGCATTAGTTGAAAATTTGTTACCAAGGTCTGTGACGCCAAATCGTTCAAAGAGGATTTTTTGCAGTGTAATGTTGCATTCCTTGAAGTTGTTATTCTCTAAACGTAAAATATTGTTTTCCTTTTGCAGGAGCTCTATCTGCTGATTTTTTACTTCTACCTCTTCCACATTTAATTTGCCATATTCGTTTTCTGAGTGAATATCGTCTTCGAAGTCTTCTGTTTCGAGGGAATCCGTCAATTCATCTTTACTCTGAACACGAAGAAAAAGAGTTTGAGGAAAGAAAGAAAGTTTACCGATTCCCTTAAAATCTCAATTAAAACTATTTGAATGATTCTATACTTCTTAAAAAAAATTCAAAGAGGGATATGAAATTCTAATTTCGAATTAAAACAACGAAAATATGCGTGTGGCAACTACGCACGTCTGAAATGAAACTTTGGCAACGATAGAACAATGTAAACTTTACAGCACTATGAGCAGTGAACTTAGAAGACTGGCCAACAATTTAAAGTTACCTTTCTTCTCTCATTATCATACCTACAAGTTTCACTCACAACTTGTAGACTCGAACAAGCGCGCGTCTTATTTTGATGATACACGCAAGTTGAAAGTGAAAACTTCTTTGTGCAAGAATAAGAGAAGGAAATGTTAATCGTAGGGCAGTGGTGTAACTGGAACAAGTAAAATCATGGAGCAAATTACTGTAAAATTTGCATTGTGTCGTCGTTAATGAAGATTCACTTCAGACGAGCGTATAGTTTCCACATACACATTTTTTTTTAGATCAATTCACAGAAATTTTAGCGAATATGTATCAAAACATTGTCATGCTCGTTATACCAGCTTAACATTCGGACCTTCACTGTTTTACTTGGGTTTCACTGCTCTGACAGTTCACTACGCTCGTAGTGTTGAGTTTCTACTTCAAAAATATAGATTTCCAAGAATGAGTCCGCGCATTTTTAAACGATCGAGAAGAGTGTAATCACAAGTAACGTTTGTTAAATACCAGACCGAAATCCCGATGCCACAACCTTCAAAACTATGTTTGAAAATCACCTAAAGCATAGACTCAAGTGAGGATCCGAAGCTAGAACGAACGGCTGTGTCGGAGAAAAGTGGAGAGCATTTTCTTCAGACACGCCTTCGGCAAGAAATGTCGGAAAATTTTCTTTGTGATAGATATTCTGGCGAAAGTTTTGGAGAGGAATTATTTCTCATTCGTTAGATAGACATCGTTCAAAAGTTAATCTGACTTAATCTGATTCAATCTGAACTTGATCCAAATCAACCTGAACAAAATTGCAGACCCAAATGCATTCTAATCAATGCGAACTCAGAATGATTCAAACGATTTTTATTGGCAATGAATGCGGTTCAGTTCGAACTCGGTTTCATTCAGATCGGAAAAAAAGTTTGAACAATCCGAGTTTGGATTCATTTTGATTGAAAACGGTTTTTGGAATAGTTCGGATTGTTTCGGATACAGCTTTTAGAATGATAAGGAATAATAATTCAAAATCAATCCCTATCCGGAATTTTTGTTCAGGGTAGTATATATTAACAAACAAGTTCCATCCTTTCACTTTCATGAACATGCTTCTCAAATACAATTGAGGGGAGGAGTTGAAAAAACATTGTCCAATACCCCTTACAGATCACCATACTTCAATTCATACCTTTCCTCGATGATTAGAGCACGAACTAAGCCTCTTATCCTCCACAATAACGGGTCTGACTTCCTTTACCACCTACATGCGGAATCATGAAGCATATGTCACAAAAATGAAAAACCACAAAATCCAACACATATCACGCCTATCCTTGATTGAGTTCTACAAAAACGTTATTTCTTGTAACGCGTAACATGTTGTGTCTTGTATAACTTTCGATAAGAATGGAACTGCGCTGTTCTTTAGCCAGTTATATTGGGTGAAAACTCAAGAAGTAAGAGCATTTTCAATTTTTCCTTCGAGATTTAAGAACTCTATGTGCGTTCATTCGTAGTATTCAGAAATTCGAACAATACCTCCACGACTTTTCTCACCAAAAGAAAAATTGTCGAATTTATGGTACTTCTAAAATTCAAAAATAAAAACGAAAATGAAAATTGAAAGCCAAATAAGGTGTGATAACCAAAAATTCAAGGCGAGAAAACGTTGAATTCTGGAAGCCCTTTAAATCTATCATCCGACCTTTTAAATTTTCTTGAAAGATCAAAGATTGCAATTTTGATATTGGAAAGAAAATTTTTAACGTTTTTTAATATGCAAATATAGAAGCTCGAACCGGTTATTCTAAACATTTTAGTTGTGTGTATAATAAAGGTGACGTAATTATATTGAGATTAACTAAAATGACCTAATTTCTAAATCAAAATGTATCGGACGCGCAATCATGGGGTATCTTAATGCTCTTTTTATTTTAAAGCATTAGCGTTGTGCATATAAGTTTGACACTTTTTGCCAAGAAATAAAAACAAATCAATTGACTTCATGAGGAAAAAAGGTGAATTTGAACGGATTCGGTTTAAATTTATGAGAATTCAGAGTTTTCGGGATAAACTTTTGTTGAATGCAATTGCATTCAATACAATTAGTGAAAAATCAATGCTACTCATACGATAGCCCAATGGAACTCGTAGATAAAAATTTGACCTGTTCAAACCGGAAAAGTTACGAAAAGTGAACAATTGCTAACTCAAGAAAGGGTGAACGTGCATTCTTATTGTGACCTTATTTGACCTAATTTTGATTGACCTATTAATAGGTAGAAATTATTAATTGGTCTAACAGTGGCCCAATGTTGGCTACCGTTCATCGGTCGAACGTCGGTTTGATAACGCCGATTAACATTGGTCCAATCTTGTTTTTCTAGCTTGGGCCAACATAGTTTTCCATGATTGTGCCAACGTTGTTTCCCGTGATTCGGCGTTCGTCGCCTTTCATGATTGGGCCAACGTTGTCTTCCAGTATTGCGCCATCCTTGTCTTCCAGCATTGGGCCCACATTGTCTTCCAAGATTGCTCCAACGTTATTATCCACAATAAAGCTAGCATGTCTCCCATGATTGGACCTATGTTGTCTTCCACGATTGGGCCAAAATCATCGATTCCAAGTCTGTGTAGTGGGCAATCAGTGACGGTAAATTCTTGATAAACATAATCAAAATTATAGCTGCCATTTATTAGTAAAACTTTGGCACTGATATTACGAATTATGAGTAGTTATCGCGAAAAATAAATAGTGTTACATCATCGGCAAACATAATGCCGGAGCTACCAATGGGCAAGACGCGGCTTATCTCAATCTTATCCTAACATTGCCAGACATTGATTGGCTGCCATTATTGTACCAAGCATAGTCTACTACCATAGGCCAATCTTGGGTTGTCATCGGCAGATAATAAGCGGTAGACAGTGATGGGACAATCATGGCCCAAATTTGGCAAACATTCATTGGATGCCGATATTGAGCCAATCATGGAAAACTACCATAGGCCAATCATGGGTTGCCATCGGCAAATAATAACTGGTATACAGTGATGGGACAATCATGGCCCAACATTGGCAAACATTCGTTTGCCGATATTGGGCCAATCACGGAAAACTACCATAGGCCAATCTTGGGCTACCACTGGGAAATAATGACCGGGAGACAGTAATGGGACAACCGTGGCCCAACAATGGCAAACATTGATCGGTTCCCAATGTCGGGTCAACCATGGTAAACTACTTAGGGCCAATCTTGGGCTACCGGTGGCAAATAATACCCGGGAGACAGTAATGGCACAATCATGGCCCAACAATTGCAAACATTGATCGGTTCCCAATGTCGGGTCAACCATGATAAACTACTATGGGCCAAGCTTGGGCCACTATTCGCATAAAATATATTGGTCAAAAACGTTGGGCCAACGATGGGTCGATTATTACGCTCGGCAGTCCACCGGGAATTTCCAGCTGGGTTGTGACCTAAGTTCTTTCGAATCCTTTAGAATTAAACACAATTTTTAATGAGATGTATAAGAAGTCCAAATGAATTTCAAAGACTTTGAAATACATTCATTAAAGTTAAGAGTGGATTTAGAACAATTTGAGTTAAATTGAGAGAAATCCTAATAAATTAACATGAAATGACAAGAATTTATGCAATTAATTGAATTTAAGGGACTCGAAAAAAAACTTTATGGGAGGATAATTCATATTAAAATAAAAAACAAAAAGAATTGAGGGCAGAATCCATTTACCTTCTGACTATTTTCTGGTTGAGAGACATTTGCATCTTCCGTATCGGTCGCAGAAATATATCGTGTGGGTGCCACTCTCGTCCTTTTTTGTAGACATTTTTTCTGTCACTTCCTCCTTGGTGTCTGGAAAATTTATTTTTGCATATAGTTTAATATTTCCGGCAGCTTTGTAATTTGTAAAATGTAGCTGATTTCCCAACATTTTGGAGAATGGGTCGAAACATATAATGGCACGTCTCATTATCCCATTTGAATTCTCATTCTTTTTAAATAAAGCTATTTCATTACTAATTAACTTGAATTTTAACTGGGAGCAGAGCTTCAGTGCTTTACCTAAGGTCGAATTCAAAAACAGAGTGGCTCTTTCATCTTATAAAGCTAACAAAAAAACGCGCTTCGTGATTTAGCTCGTTTTCATCAAAACTCTACAGTGAATTTCAATATTTCATTTAAAATGCAACTATTCTACGCAATAGCGCATTGTGCGCCCAGGGGGAGAAGTGTCTTTTTTCTGCCCGCGTCTGGTTTGCAGTACGAGCCGGATACGAGTACTGCAAACACACAACAGCAAAAAAAGCCTCTTTCCACAGGTGCATACCATATTTTTTACAACAGAGGGATGGATTCCGTATTCCTACGTATAAAAAGGGGGCTCAAGGGTGCCCGTTTTTTCACGCAGTGTAACTACGCTTCGGTACAAATAAAATACAACTACTCTGGTGTTACCTCAAAAGCGGGACATAATATTTATCATATCCTGCTATCTCCAGTAAGCAGGATACGATGAATATTCGGACGGAGTGGATAGACTGCTGGTACTTGGGAAAAAGTTTCCTGCCGGTACCAGCAGAAGAGTTTTCTGCCGGTGTCGGCAAAAAAATTGCTTGCCGGTGATTCTAGAAAATAGATCAACTTGATATACACCCAACATATAAATAGTACATCCCCTATGAGATGTATACATCAATCTACAACCTATACCAAATCGTATTCTTCAGTTCCCAGATTTTCGAGACCACGAAACGTCGGGAAAGCGCCCTTAAGGCAGGGGGGAAATGACGGTCCCATACATCACCTTTTTTCAAGTATTGTAGGTGGCAGGAAGGCACCCCTGTAATAAGTAGTGAAATTAATCTGGGTCCAATGGAACCCATATTCCCAAGACTTGCGGGGAGCAGAAGGGAACCCCCGCCACAAGTCTTGAAAATAATTTCGGTCACATGCAATCCCTCCTCCCAAGTCTTGTGGGGGGTGGAAAGGCACATCTGCAACTAGACGTGAAAATAATGTGGGTCGTACACAATCGTTTTTACCAAGTCTTGTGAGGGCGGAAAGGCACTCCTGCAGCTGGCCATGGAAATGATGTGGGTCACATACAATCCCTTTCCCCAAGTCTTGTGGGGGTAGAAAGGCACCCCTGCAACTAGTCATGAAAATACTGTGGGTCACATAACACCCCTTTTCCCAAGTCTTATGGGGGGCAGAAAGGCACCCCTGCAACAAGTCATGAAAATACTGTGGGTCACATTCAACCCCTTTTCCCAAGTCTTATGGGGGTGGGAAGGCACCCCTGCAACTAGTCATGAAAATACTGTGGGTCACATACAACCCTTATTACCAAATCTTGTGGGAGTAGAAAGGCACCCCTGCAACTAGACAAAAAATTCACCGAAAATACACTAGGAAAATGTGTACATTCTGAATGATCTCAAAATGTGTCTTTGGAGCCCCAAACAAATATATACAAAAATAAAACAAATGATAGACGCGGAAAGTTTTCTAGGGTTGAGGGATGTGGTTTCTTACCCTAGAAAACTTTCCTCATCTACAATTTTCTTTCCTGGATATGTTTGGTAGGGCTCCAAAGACGCATTTTGAGACCATCTAGGAAGTGGACACTTTCTTAGGGTATTTTTGGTGAATTTTTTTTCGTTAAGTGTTCTGGTTTTTTGACCATAGAAAAATTTCCTCATTACAATTTTTTTTTTATTTTTGAATATGTCTGGTGAGGGCTTCTAAGACACATTTTGAGACCATCTAGAAAGCGGACACTTTCTTAGGGTATTTTTGATGAATATTTTCTCGTTAAGGGTTGTGGTTTTTTGACCCCAGAAAACTATCCGCAATGAAATTTTTTTTTATTTTTGGACATGTTTGGTGGGGACTTCAAAGACACATTTTGATACAATCTATAAAGTGGACACTTTCTTACGATATTTTTGTTGAATTTTTTTTCGTTAAGGTTTGTGGTTTTTTGACCCGAGAAAACTTTCCTCATTACAATTTTTTTTATTCTTGGATATGTTTGGTGGGCGTTTCAAACACATATTTTGAGAGCATCTCGAAAGTAGACGCCTTATTAGGGTATTTTTGGTGAATTTTTGTTTCATTAAGGGTTGTGGTTTTTTGACCTGAGAAAACTTTCCTCATTACAATTTTTTTCATTTTTGGATATGTTTGGCGGGCGCTTCAAAGACACATTTTAAGACCATCTAGAAAGTGGTCACTTTCTTAGGGTATTTATGGTGAATATTTTTTCGTTAAGGGTTGTCGTTTTTTGACCCTAGAAAACTTTCCTCAATAAATTTTTTTTTATTTTTGGACATGTTCCGTGGGGGCTTCGAAAACACATTTTGAGACCATCAAGAAAATAGACGCTTTAATAGGGTATTTTTGGTGAATTTTTTTTTTTAGGGTTGTGGGTTTTTACCCTAGAAAACTTTCCTCATTACAATTCTTGATATTTTTGGACATGTTTGGTGAGGGCTTCAAAGACACATTTTGATACAATCTATAAAGTGGACACTTTCATACGATATTTTCGTTGAATTTTTTTTCTTTAAGGTTTGTGGTTTTTCGACCTGAGAAAACTTTCCTCATTAAAATTTTTTTTATTCTTGGATATGTTTGGTGGGCGCTTTAAAGACACATTTTGAGAGCATTTCGAAAGTGGACGCTTTATTAGGGTATTTTTGGTGAATTTTTTTTTCGTTAAGGGTTGTGGTTTTTTGACCCTAGAAAACTTTCCTAAATACAATTTTTTTTTTTGGATATGTTTGGTGGGCGCTTTAAAGACACATTTTCAGACCATCTAGAAAGTAGACACTTTCTAAGAGTATTCATGGTGAATTGTTTTTCGTTAAGGGTTGTGGTTTTTTGACCCTCGACAAACTTCCCTCATTATATTTTTTTTGAGATGTTTAGTGGAGGCTTCAAATGACACATTTTGAGACCATCTCGAAAGTGGACACTTTATTACGGTATTTTTGGTGAATTTTTTTTCGTTGAGGGTTGTGGTTTTTTGACCCTAGAAAACTTTCCTCAATGAAATTTTTTTTTATTTTTGGACATGTTTGGTGGGGGCTCCAAA
>WSXT02074240.1:0-12198 GCA_011762715.2 Neuroterus valhalla
AGTTTGTACACGATCGAAACCCGAAATACCTTATTTCATCATAATGGATCATCGTGAAAGCATTAAATCTCAAATCTTTGAGTAATCTCGGAATGCAAAGAATGGAAATCGATAAATAAGTTCAAAAAACATTGAATTTTATCATTGGTTAGTGTCACTATTTTAAAAAATTGGACATAAAACACTTTATAAAATATTATTTATTACGGTTAGTCAAACCTTATGTCGTTCAGTTAGCAAAAATCTTCTTTCACATAATAAATTGAGTTTCTAAGATCTTCCCAGATAAGAAAGAAAAGCTTTCAGTTAGAAGAAATTTTTTGAATTTTGATAGGATGGAATAGAAAATGATATGCTCATTTCATTAACGCACTTTCTACTGAATATTTTCTGATGGACAAACAATGTTTCGAATTACACGCCAAAATAAAGATGCAAAAATTACTATTTTTTTTTCTTTTTTTACTTATACGACTCCGGTGAAAAAAGATGTTGTGCTAGAAAATACAATTTTTTAAAGGAAGATGCTATTTTTGGCCTTAAATTTAAACGCGTTTGCACAAGATTAGTGGGGGCTTGAAAATTTAATTACCTTCTGGTTTCGAAAAATTATGCTATTTTGTTTGAAAATTAAGTCTTCTCTAAAAAATTATTATTTTCAGATGAGAGTTCAACTATTTTTGTAAGAAATCCAGTTAAATTTTATTCAGTGAAATATATATTTTTGAGTATTAAACTATTCAGTCGAAAAAAAGTATTGTGTTAGAAAATCCAAAAAACAAATCTTTACCAAATAAGTTCCACCTTCAAAAAAACGAGGTGTGTTTCTAATGAAATACATATCTTTTCAATAAAGTAGTTGAAACTTCTACTGAAACCAAATGATTTTCAACCATCGATCTGCTTTTTTGACTGAGGGGATAAATTTTCCACGAAACAACAAATTATTCGCAACCGAAAATTAAATTTCCAACTAAAATGAAATACGCGTCGCAGTCAACGAGAAATAAGAGGCGTACTCGAGACTGTTGAATACTGAAGGTCTTAGCGATAGGCAAAGGGCTAGGGTCATAAATGACTATAAGAATTCAGAATGGAAGAAGATACGAAAATGCAAAATGATTTTGAAGGAAATAAGAAACTATTTTGGAAATGGGTTAAGAAGACTAGAAAAGGAAATACTAGCACTGAGATGGTCGAAATAAAGAATGATTGGAGAAAGGCGATTATTGTCCCAATCTACAAGGGAAAAGGTGATCCAGGCGACTGCAATAATTCTAGAGCAATGAGCCTCCTTAGTATTGTAGGAAAAATATTCACCAAAATACTTATTAATAAATCAAAGGTGTAACTAAGTTACTATAAGTTCAATGCGGATTTATGCCAGGAAGATCATGTGCGGGTCAGATATTTAGCTTAAGGCCGTGTTAAATATGAGTCACGTGACCCAAATTATAGATTTTTTTTGGCAACAATTCACGTCCGCACCGAAATAGATATCGAGTTGATTATTTAAGGAGAGCTTCAGAAAACAATAAACTACGTTTATATACGACATTTGGTTCAAAATTGAAACAAAAGAATTCGCAAAAAAGTTTTTTTTTTCAAAATTTTAAACAAAATATCGTATACAAACGTAGTTTATTGTTTCCTAAGGCTTTTCTCAAAATATCAACTCGATTCCTATTTCGGTGTAGACGTGAGTTGTTGCAAAAAAAAGATGTCGCTGAAGTAGGAATCGGGTAAGTTTAACATGGCCTTAAGATAGATCACGAAAAAAAGCCTAAGAGTAAACAAAAAAGTTTTCTGAGCATTTGTTGATCTGGAAAAAGCTTTCGACAAGGTAAATAGGACTAAAATTTGGGAGGTCTTAAAAGAATATGGAGTGACTGGGTGGCTTCTGAAAGCAATACAAGCAATATACAATGGTAGCAAAGCAAGTTTGAGAGTAAATGGACAACTAAGCGACTGGTTTGATATTAGGCAGGGCGTTGGGCAAGGATGCGTTATGTCCTCTTGGATGTTTAATATATACATGGACAAATGTCTGAGAATGGCTCTATTTGACGAGGAAGGTGTTGATCTTGGTACAGTGAAAGTTCGTGACCTTGCGTTTGCAGATGACAATATCGTTACGGCAGAATCAGCCGAGGATTTGCAGAGGATGTTGAGGAGACTGAATACCAGCATGAAGAGCATGGGTCTCAACATTAATGTCGATAAAACAAAAATCATGGTGTTTGAATGTAAGGATACAAAAACGCATTGAAATATTACCCTAAATGGAGAGAGGATAGAACAAGTTGATCATTTCGTGTATCTTCGAAGTTTATTCACTTCTGACGGGAAGATAGATGCAGAGATTTCCATACGCATAAATGAGGGTAGAAAGATTAACGGCAGTGTACGGGGTATTACTAAAAGTGAAAATATAACAAATAAAGCTAAAATCGCGAAAGTGGAAGAAATTTACTTAGATGGTTCGGACACGTTGAGAGAATGGGTGAAGAACGATTAACAAAGCAAGTGTATCTAGGTTAGGTGAATGGTAGCGTGGTCAGAGGCAGACCAAAGAAGGAATGGTTAGAATGTGTGAACGAGGCCCTCAAGAAGAGAAATATAAAGAGCCGTAGAAACACAAGAGCCTGTATGAAAAGATGCATGGATGTGGAAGAAGCAAGAGATGTATGTCAGGATAGGGATGTTTGGAGAGCAATTGTATATAAGAGAAAGTGTGAAGCTTGAAACGAACGATTTTGGATACTAATTGGCCCGTGTAAAGATATCGCTTAGTGGATTATTCTAATGGCATCGCGAAACTCTTTGTACGGGGTGTTTGCTAGAGAGATCAGGAAGTGACCCGTGTCGGAGCGATGTTGCACAGAACGAGTGTGTCGTTTGAAAGCAGAAACAGGCTGGACGTAAGTCGGAGAATACGGAGAATCCAATACGGAGAAAAAGTAATTTTTCTCCGTATTGTTTCACTCACGTCTTACCCCTCATGTTGCCAAAGTAGCCCCACGTATAGTCATTCTGTTTAACAATTCAATTAAAGACTCTGTTTACTAAAAATCCCGCATCTTCATCAAAAATGGAAGCAGCTTCTTTCTGTTCGCAAAAAACACGCAATGAATTCTAAGACTGATCTAATACCTATCCCTACTTCCTTCTCATACACATCCCTTAATTAAAATTTCTCATGTCAATGCCACTTCCCGATCCTTCCACATCAATCCTCTATTTTCCAGTAGTACAGCGGGGTTGGAACCGAACGAGTTACGCTCACCCCGTAAGGGATTTGGCTTAATGGTATAATAATGATAATAATAGTTGAACCATCCACTAACACCAAAGAATTTTCAACCAGCCATTTGTTTTTTCGATTGAAAATTCAAATTTTCAAGAATTATTTAAAATTTTTAAACAAATATTTGAACTTCCAACTGCGGTGATTAATCCTTAGCTGAAAAATTGGTTGTTCAACAATGCAGCTTACCTCTAGCCAAAAAGTTGAATTTTCAACCGAAAAAGATTTCAATTTTCAAAAAACATTTTAGTTCAACCAAAAGAATGCATTTTTAACAAAATGGTTCAATTTGGAAGCAGGTTCATCTACAACTGGTGGTGCATCTTCGAATAGAACATGCATTATCAACAAAAAAGTTGAATCTAGAAGCAGAATTATTTCAAATTAGTATTTGAATAGTATTCGTAATAGCATTCGCAATTCCAGTAGTATTCGCAAATAGTATTAGCATTTTCATCCCAAAATTAATTATTTTCTACCATAGAGGACGGATTTGCAATAAGATATAGAGTTGCGACAAAATAGTGAAATTCCCAACCAATAAGATTATATTTCTGTCAAAAAATATGGTGATTCAGGAAAAAAACTGATGTTCCACGAAAAACATGAATTATTAACGAAGTTCCTCTGATTTTGAACAAAAAGTGATAAGTTTCGAACAAATCACATACATTCTTATAAAAAATACGAATTGAAAAAAAAAAAATTTCACCAACTAGTTGCATTTCCGGCCAGAAGAATGAATTTCTGAGAAATTGATTAAATTTTCAACTAAATAGTTAAATTTCAACTTGGGTGATAAATCTTCAATCAAAAAGATAAATTTTCAAAAAAGTATGTTCGCCTCCAAACAAGCATGGGTTCTTCAAAAAAAGCAGATTTCAGTTGAAAAAAAAACAGTTGCATTCAACTAAAAGATTGAATTTTCAACAAAATAGTTGAATTTAGAAGCAGATTCATTTCCGAACAAACAATTCAAGTTGAATCTCCTACCAAAAGCGACGAGTTTTCAGAATGATACATAAATCTTCATTGGAATGGTTATATTTGTAACTAAGAAGATGATATTTCTTTAAAAAATGACAAATTATCAAGGATATACATTCACATTCTCATTTCTTGTGAGTTTTACATGGTCTAAAATATTTTTATGCCCAACAGATCTTACTATTTCCTTTCAAAATCCCTGGAAATTAGTCTGATAAATTTCAAACACAATTTTCTTAAAAATCTCATAGTTGACTAATTTCAACAACATCATGATAGCGACTTCCATTATTACTGTTCGCGTGTACAGGAGATTGGGATGTATCGATGAGGTTTCGCTTATCCATCAGGATGAAGAAACCAATTGATTATCAATCACATTGTCAGTAAAGATGGATTTCATCAGAAGTCATGGACTGCTTTGTGGTTAAAAAAATACCAACGAGTATTACAATAAGATAGATGGAAAGCATTTTAAAAATAATTGTAGGAGAAACATACACCTTTTATCTAAAATATAGGCAAAAGTTATTGGCCAGGCAGTTTAACATAGAATAGATTCTTGAAAGAACAATTCCTCTACCTCACCATTATCCGAAGAAATGATGCATGTGTTTGATCGAAAAATGCGCAAACTTTGGTCGTGCATAAAAAAAATGACAATGGGTAATTAAAAAAAAATTGTCTTCTCTTAGCCACATTAAGGAATCCCGCCCGATGACGATATTAGGTAAAGTCTGCAGGCATTCATTGCTCGCTCGAGTTCCGCATTCTGTTCTTCCGTGATATCATCATACGCGATACATCCATGATCAAAAAACGGAAGTGTTATGTTCTTAACAAATAGAATTCGAGTTGATGTTGGCAGAGGAGCCAGGAGAATGTTATCGCCAAGATAGGATGGGCTTTGAATGACGTTACCAAGGGTAGTATAACGAGAATATGATGGTAGATTACATTTAGGGTTTAATACGAGAAAGCTCATACAAACATAAAATAACCACTGAAAATATTCATGTTTGAACTTAATTTTTCGTTATTTTACATTTATGTGCTATTATTTATCACAATTCTAAAAGAGTCTGATGATCAGCAGAAACCTATCTAATTGTAGTTTGAAATAAAATAATGAAAAAATATACAAATCAGTCACTTTTATCGAAAAATGATAAATTGCTCCAGTTTCTAGAAAAGCGAACTTTGTTCAGGAAAAATTTTTTTTCCTTCATTTGTAGCGTAGAAGAAACCAAAATTTCACATGCAGAAGCCAGACCCGAAAATCTACAAATCCGAAGGAGAAAGCTCATGGAAAATTTCGTCTTGTTGCTAACTAAGGTAGTAACTAATCGATGTGTAAAGAAAAAAATCAACCATGCATAAAATAACTTATAAGTTCTCAGAAAACAAACCATATATTACAAGCTTATCCTTATAAAATTGGAAAGAAGAAGAAAAAAAAAGTAAGAATGCAAGACGGGTATACAAATGTTGTTCTTAGCGCAGGACATTGAGGTCACTGATGTTGGCCAGAAAAATTGTAGGCGCTCCGTCCTGTTAACGGGAAAAGATTTTATCCCTCGTCGTCCACAGGAAGTTCAACTTCTTATCTCTTATGAGTTGAAGAGCAGCACTGTAGATAAGACGATTTTTTTTAGAAAGCTATTGTCTCATGTAAAGAGGCTTGTCTTCACTATATCCAATACCTTGATTGAAAATCCCCGCTTTTCCTTGCAGTTTTTAATCTATTTCATGGTTGGTACCTCCAACTATGCAGCATTCTTACAGAAAGTAGCAGGCTAGTCCTCCGACTGTTTGACCGGTAATCCGTGAATCTCAAGTGTTTAACAGAGTGCATTTTGCTCAAGGAAGTTATATCTGATAATCAGTGTCGATACTT
This sequence comes from Neuroterus valhalla, assembly GCA_011762715.2. Lineage (NCBI taxonomy): Eukaryota > Metazoa > Arthropoda > Insecta > Hymenoptera > Cynipidae > Neuroterus > Neuroterus valhalla. The sequence continues at coordinate 6,192 of WSXT02074240.1, forward strand.
TGGCTTCTAAAAAGCTGTTCTTAGGACATCATTCTTAGGACTCTTTTTCTTTGAAACTGTCAAGTGTTACTAAAATCATCCATCGTTGTCTCATACACATAACTTTTCATCTTTTCAGTGGGTTTTGCAAAAAAAAACTCTTGAGAAGAATATTACGGAAACTGTTTTCAATGCATTGCTTATGGATATTTTGCACGTTCCTTTTTAGAATTAATTAGATTTTGGTAACACGCAAAAGAAGTCTTTTGCGAATGTCCGATACAATTTTCTGTATCAGGACTAGTTGATGCGAGAAATGAGAAATTAGGATGGAAAAACAAGAATCCTCTAAAGATCAAATGAGATCGAAGGCATTATCCACATTTTTACCATCTTTTTCGGATTTTTCTAAGTGGGCTTAAATCATTTGAAAAAGGAAAATAGCGCGGCTAGGCAAGTGACTACCGGCTGAACCGGGACAAAGATTTCAACAGTGAGCTGATCATCCGTTGAAAGCAACGAGGTCTGTAAAAATTTAAAATATTTCAAAGATTAGAGCCGGTTGAGAAAAATACAAAATCTTCAGAGAATTTCTTTAAAATTTAGTTTCTCGATATCCCCTGCTATTGAAATTATTTAAGGGCTATTCAGATCGAACGAGTCTAATCTGTGAGGCCTTTACAAAGGCGTATTAGTATAGCGACTATAGTGTTAGTGACAAAGCTTGTGCTTACATAGTCTATGATCATGCTATATATAAGAAGAAAAACGTTATCGTTATCCAATCCAGACTTTTTTTTCAAGATATTGCTCACATTTAAAAAAAATCAATATCTGATTAAGTAACTACAAAAGAGAAAATTGAATGAAGCTTGACTTAAAACTGTTCAACTATTAATTTTCATTAATATGCAATGAAATAAATTATTATTATTGATATTGAATTTCGAACATAAATATTATAACTTGAAACAAAAACTCAAGCGGATATAGAATTTTTCGGTAATTTGACTTTGGAAAAGATTCTTAAAACACCTGCTGCTTTGATGGTTACATTCTCATTGCGTAACTTTTGCGCTTTGCGCTCAAAAATCACACGAGCCAATCTATAATTTCACGTTAAAATCTTGAAATGTATTATTTTAATACCTTATTTTCATTATTTGCATGAGTTAAGTTCACTTTGACAGAACGTATAATATAACTTTGTTCTTGAAATAACATAAAAACAATAATTACCCATCAAATTCTATAGATTATACTAAAATAAGAATTTTTCTAGAGTGAATGTGGAACAAAAGAGTAAAAAAATTCGGGAGAGATATTGAAGATCACTGCACCGAATTTTTATGAGATCCTTATATAATTGAATTGAATTCGTGGCTTTTTTTACCCTCACTAATAATACTAGTTTCCTGGTTTCGCGACTTCAGGGAAAATTGAATAATGATGAAGGATATTTAGATTCCCATTAGGAATGGCTTGGAACTTTTCAGATTTGTGTCCAATAGAAAAATTTAATTAGGATAATTTTATTCCTTCGTCGATATCTATACTGAAAAACTAATAAAAACCTACGAGATCTTAGAAAAAAATTTCATAATCTTAGAAAAGATCTAACTTTTAGAATTTGCATTTATTTGAAAAATTTCAAGAACCACCAAAATTGGCGATTCTAACTTCTTGATCTGTAAGAAATATAGTTGTTCCTGTGTCCTGGAAATTTTGAAGATTTTTGAAATCCTATAACTCCTTCAATTTTTACTGAACTCGAAAATTTCATAATTAAAATTTTATAATTTTTTTAATGTCTGCCAGAACCTTTGACCAACATCTCCGGAACTCTTGGCATTTTTTTAGTTTAAAAACTTCAAAATCATATAACCTTTCAAATTTCAAAAAATTCAAAAATCTCAGTGGCATAATTCGTGAGTCTTCCTGTAATCTTCCAGAAATTTAAAGAAAGATTCTGAATATTGGGAAAATGTATTAAAAATTTTGAGCACACTCATTACAGTATGATTGGAAATGTAAAAGTAATACTGTACCAATTATCACTGCCAAACCATGCATTCAAGTCTCCAAACCACAATACTTAACCTGGGTTTGATGGAAGAATGTTTCATTTTATAAGAGATAAATTCTATGCATAGTTTATACATTTTTATTCTTATTAGTCAAACTTTCACATTTATCATATCTCGGCGTTCTTCAGTTAACTCGAGCGAATGAAGGGTTTTGTGACCAGATGTAGATTCGGCACTTCTCGCTCTCAACCACACTCTATCCCCCTTGGAGCGTTCGGCAGGGCAAGGTCATGACCAACGTCATAAGAGCGACAAAGATGGTGATGAAGCACTCCCAATACCAAATTATGTCTGTTCATATACGTCGTTCCTGCGTAAGTAGGAAAATTCGATAGTATATGCCATAGGTGCTCAGGGAGTTTAAGACACCCTCTGCACCTATCCCTGGAAACCTCTTGATGTAATATGCTTCTACGGTTTACTAAGGTGGAAATCACACCGTCCGGTGCATCACCTTGTCTTTATTGAGTAAGTTCTTGGCCTCCGCTTTCTTCACCTGTGCTTTTAGATAAGAGGCATCTTGATCGAGTAATGCACTGTCCTCACTTCTGATATTGAGGTATAGACCACGGGTTTCAGCTACCTGCTCCGAGGCTTTCTATAGGAACGCTCTTCCCCTACTCATTTCGTGATTCCTGATCGTTGCCAGGAGATGATCTCTACTGTTCGCGATGATATGAGCAGTACTGAGGATAATTCAGTTACATAGGCATTGAAGATAGAGAAGTCCGCGTCCGCCTTTACGGCGTGCGATGTATAAGCGTGAAATTGACGAGTTGATATGAAAGGTTTTCTTCTTATGCATTATCTTGCGCGTGATGATATCAATGGCCTTGAGCTCGTTCTTCTTCCATAGAGCTACGTCAAACGAATGATAGAAACGGGACGGCAAGCATGTCAGTCGCAGATATCTTGTTCAACGACGACAGGTTGAGCGACCAAATCCTTCGAAGAAGGTGTTTGTATCTGCGTCAGATAACCTCCTTCATTGATTTTGTGTCCTAAATGCGGTTCTCAGCCACGCCCAGTTATTTGTAGGTACCTCCAGCGCTAAGGAGTCTGATAGTACTTCCGTCCACAAGCTCAGGGTCATTATCTACACCTGCTATTCGTCCACGTTTCAGATGATTCTCGGCACACTTATTCAATCCAAATTCCATACTGATTTCTCATGTGTACTCATAAACGATACTAAGAGCATCTACGAGATGTTCTTTTCAGGAAGCATAGATCTTTCAGACATCTATGAAAATCGCGAAGTGCGATAGATAGTGGCAATAGTGTGATGCAGAAGAGGAGAGGAATCATTGTATCACCTTGAAAGACACCTTTCTAGAAAGTTACGATGTTGGTTGTCACACGATGTTTTCCAGAAGTAATAGTAAATATGGTCTTCCACAGGGGCATTAATTTCTCAATGCATCCTACTATATCTAAATGAACCTTCAAGCTTTTCAACAGACAGATGATGAGTCTATGGAAAGTTGAAAACATTTCTTACCCCTCTTATGGAAGACTTCTGAGTTTATTTACTCCGTTATAATGACTGCAAACGCACAGTATCCTGACAATGTAAGAAACCAGTTCACGGCAGTTTAACATTGTTCTTTGAATGGAAGTGTATCACAGTAACAGCGGAAAATGCCGAAAAGCACGTTCTTCCATTACAGCTCTTTCAGGATCACAACTTATAAGGTCTAATACTTATAAATTAGTTATTTGAATGATCTCTCAGCTTTGGAGATGTAGACGCTGAATCGAGAACATTTTTTTAAGCTACGTTTCAAGCCTAGAATTTCTATCCGAAGCCGACAAAATTATTTTTTACATTATAAGCTCTATCGATTGAGACAATTTGGATTGCAGAAAGTTATATTTGTGAAGCACAGGTCAAAGAATATTTTAACCATTTTTTCACTAGTAGAGGATTTCAAAGTCAAGGTATTGAAAGACGAGGGTCGTTTCTTCTGTTTTTTTGCACATTTACTGTCACTGTGAAAAACAAAATTTTTTGGTAAAAAATTTGTTGTCTGACTTCACTTCGAGGCATTTGAAAGTTTTTGCCCACAGGTGTGTTCACAGGCATTCTAAAAAAATTATCATAACTTATGAAGAACGCACCACGAATTCGCATGACCAAGAAATGACATTTTCTACGTCAACAAAGGAATTGAGAATTCCATATGAAAATTTCTATAGACAATTTTTGAAGTAAATTTTCAGTTACAGACCCGACTTATAAATAGCAAGCTTCAGAATTAGACGATTGATTCCAACTTGTTTCTTTTTCATGATAATATGGCATTTCTCGACGATGCGGATGTTGTGGGACGCCAGTAGAAGGAAATATTGCTTACGTACATCTTCATTATTGATATAATGCACTTCATCAAATATCACATATTCTAAATCTCTAAGAACTTCCGATGCACAGTACAGCATCGACTGCAAAATTTCTGTAGTCATTATAAGGCATGTTGCAGTTTGGTTTATTTGAAGATCTCCCGTGATAAGTCCGACATCGTTGAATTTTTCTTTGAATTCACGAAACTTTTGATTTGACAATGCTTTTATAGGTGAAGTGTAGATCGTCCTGCGAGCAAAATATGGATTCAAATATTGATTGTATTTTCATATTATATACTTTTTCGTTAACTTTAAGGAAATCCCTGATATGAATTAAACGAACATAATACAATGTTCTAGTAGATTTAAGATCACAGTGTTAGGATTTACGAGTTACTTCCGGATGCACACCGTACGATTGGCATTTGTACTCTTGACATTATGTGTCAAAGGTTTCGACCTTTGACAACAGCAAGTGGGCAATACTTAAACGTTTAATACTCATATGTTTTGGGAGTTGTCAAAATTCCCGGAATGAAGAATAAGAAACTAATGATGCCAAAGAATTTGAAATCGAAGATCTTCGTCATTCAATATTTTGTTATTGAAACTTTCAAAATTAGTTCTAAAACATTAATATACCTTTTATCAGCTCAGATCAGATTTCCCACTCCATGTATACCTTTTTTCAGGTTTTACGTATCTATATTCCCCCTCCCACAGGAGATCGTCAGACATTGAAACTCTTAACTTAACCCCCTTCTCGAAATCCCCAATAACCCCAACTCTCATAATAAGCCTCCAAGCAATGCCTGATGTACTCAACGCTGTGGGATTTTCAATCTCCGAAACCCCTATCATCTGTAGCCGGATTTTTTTTTCTAAATTGGAAGTGGGAAACTGCAGAAAACCAAAACTCCTGAGAACAGTCGATTACCGACAGGCGACTTTGGATGTAGACATTCGATAGCATAGAATGCCTACACCCATCCTTGACGTCAAATCTTCCGATCGGCAGTAGTCAAATGTAGTGAAAACATGACTAAGCGAAAATCCCGAACGGTCACCCACCAGACCACTAACCGCGCAGGTTCATGATTGACATTCAAGATCCCGCCGAGTCGAGAATCACCTCTGCCTTCGGTCCTCAAAAAGTAATCATTTTAAAAACCTAAAATTCCTGGAAATTGAATCAGAAATCAAGAATTCAACTACCAAAGGACAAGCACCTTCAATTTTGACGGTTGCTCTTTCATTCACCTTCCTCTTTTTGTTTCCTCATAGAGGAAGTTCCGTAAAAGCAACAATTTTGAAAATTTCTCAATTGACTTGATTGAGCGTTCATCTTTTACAAAATGTCTATTACAGTGTTGTGAATAAATATCTGGATGTATGTGTGGGTGCCACACTTTTTTGTAAACAGGATAACTTGAAGACCGTTGCAGATAATTTAACAAAATTTGGATGGCTTATTTGGACCACTAATATCTCAAAACTGACCGTAGGATTTCTCAAAGTTTTTATTACCTCTTTTCAAGCAATTTCGAATGTTTTGAAAATGGGTTTCTCATAGTAGGACTTTCCCATAAGGGACC
>WSXT02074251.1:0-12198 GCA_011762715.2 Neuroterus valhalla
ACAAAAAATATTAGACGAATGGACTTCATAAAAATTTGATGATGATATGCGTAATAGGACAGCATAATTTAAAAGTACGTAAATTAATCTATTGAATTTCTCCTAGTGTGTGATCAAAATCATCGTATTTGTCGTATAAAGCAGAAAAAGTATTATCAAAAAGTAATTGAAATTCTACGACACTAGAGTAGAAAGTGACGTTAGAGATGAATGAAGGAAGTCATACATCTATAAGCACGCATTTTACGATAATCAGCCCACTCACCGTAGGAACTTCCCGGAAATTTGGGTTGCAAATAAAAGAATTTTACGGCTATAAATAGAACGTCACCATATGTAGATGATAAAATTTCCTGAAATTTAAAGACATCTTTTTATTGAATGTTGGTTTATTCATCTTGAGTTACCGTAAATTACCTGTAAGATTATATAAAATCCATACTCGAATAATTACGATTCAGACTCGCCATGTGAGGAACAGCTGATCAGATTGGGTGTACCTGTGTCGGACTGCGCAAGCGCGTGTCTACTCTTTTTGGTACGGTCCTTACGGTCAACATCGGAGCTTCACTGAATCCGTCTGATTCCACTTGAATTCATACTGAATTCGCGCAGGTTCATGCAATGATGGCTAAGATTTTTAGAAATTCGAACGTTGCCTTCAAACTTGTTCCACCTCTAACGAATGCTTACGGTAGTTCATGAATTCGGAATAAAATTCCCGAATTCTGCGTTCCAGTCAGGGTTGCCAGATAAATTGTTGAGCAAGTCCCCCAAATTGCCAACTTAAGTCGCCCAAAATCGCCCAATTCCAAATTTCTATACCTGTTACAATCATAGCCAACGTAGTAAGTTAAAAGAACCTAGAGGGTTCACTGCGTATGAAATCGCGTGTATCACAAGTTTGCGCAATGGCTCTTCTTCGGTTTCTTTTGGTTACCTAATTCTTTATGAACAAACTTATGAATTTATATTCATGACTATTTATTAATGAAAAATTACGAGGAGAGTGATTCACTTGTTGAAAGTTTTATTTAAATTATTGATAGCAAATATACACAAAGAATTATAGCGCGACGGAGCGATTAGAAAATTTTCTCCCATGAAGATATTATTGATATAAATAATAAATGATGATTTATTTTACAAAAAAAGCAACAAACATATGATGTTATCAAATGTTTCTAACTTTTTCTGTGTTTTATTAATACTCTCACTGCCACTTAAATCGTACTTTTTTATGCAATGTGAGGTGAAAAAAGAATTATGCTCTACTTTTTATTCAAATTTATCGTTCGTCAATTGTTTCAACGAGTCTCCTTCAACAAATACAGCATTTCTGAAAAAAGGCTGTATAATTAATTTTTGAAAGTTTGAAGAACCAATACAAGACTTTTTTCTACTTATACCTTTTAGTTCAATCAACCGTTCTCAAGTTAGAACGTTATGAACAATCTCTTTTGCACTGTAAGGATAACATATTGGCAGATAAGTATCTCAGCACCTGTCGCACTTGAAATTCTAAAAAAGGCGAACTGATTTGCAAGCCTCGTACTGCAGACAAGGAAACGAAATTTTACAAAACTTTTTTTAATGTGCAAATATACAAAACGGACTTTTTTATCAACTATGTATTGCAGCCAATTTTGTTTTCCTGTTTGTATGTATTTTGAGAATCAACTAGCCTGTTTTCAAAATTTTGTAATCAAACAGGCGTTGAGATATCTATCTTTTTAAACGTCAATTTTAGTGCAAATTAAATTCTTCATAACGCTAACTTGAGAATGGTTGATTGTACAAAAAAAGTGTGATCAGAAGAAAGTTTTGTGCTGGTACAAATTTTCCAAAAAGTATTTTTAGGTTTGTTTCTCATTTATAAATACTGTACTTGTTTTTGAAAACTTGTTCGAACTCCTAAATCTATTTCCTAAATAGATTTTTGTCAACCAACTTCAGCGCGCGGAGAAGGTAGGCAGGTACGCGTTTGGAGCGAAAGGTGGCCCGTTGAGTTCTGGCTCTTGCTACGTGTAGGTAACAATAAGATGCTGTTTCTCGAGATAATTCAATTATTTTATCCATGAACTTGCTTATTTTCTATGCAAAATTATTAATAAATCACTTATTTGCATAAACAATAAGAAACTATTGGAATATTTTTTGCAAAACGTTATCATTTTTCGAAATAGTTTTCCCATGCTTCAAAATTAGGTTAGGGGACGAGATATACATCTTGTAGCAACAAAAAAAAATCGATTAAAATGATTCAGAGACCCTCAGGAGCAATGACGCTGCACACAAAAAAAATGCCTACAACTCCTGCGCATCGAAGCGAATTCGTTTATCACAATATTGAAATAAAACAAATATTTTCATCTTCACCTGAATGTCAAGAAATATCACTCCCAATTTCAAATCGAAATATTGTGCAGTTTTGTCACAAAAAATTCCCAAAGTTTACTTCGATTTTTCGCGATCTATATAGGGATACCCCTTCAACGACCAACTCTTTAAAAAAACCTGCATGTTTATAAATGTCAGAAGGTTTTTCTTGACACGTTGAACAACATTTATCCTCTAGACCTCTCAATCAGTGCATACAGAATGCTTTGTAGCACTGGATCATAGTCCTGAGACTTTTAGTTTTCCTTAGACTAGTTTTGTCTCTATTTAATTTTCTCAACAGTAGGAAATTACGTTTCTCAGTCTGGTTGATTAATAAAAAAAATGTAACGTCGTTTCTATATCGCTTTTACAATGCACTAAGATACCTTTTCTATGATTTGCCTTTAGCATATTAACGAAACTCTGTTTTTAATGCCAACGATTCAGTCAGATTTTTCATTTTACTAAAACTAGTTTAAGTCAAGTTTGAACTATTTGATTCGTTCCAATCGGATATTCTGTCACAACATCTCTCGTCAAGCATTACACAGATCGGTTGAATGAATGCCAACGAATATTTACCTTGATCGCCTATGATTGGCTGACAACAAACATTATTTGCCTTAGGTGAGATACGATTTCATCAATCAGAAAGCACAACAGTTACATGCATTATCCATTAAGGAATGCTGTGATTGGAGTTTTAGAGAGGAATCTCAAATCGGTATTAACCGAAATTCGAATCACAAAAATCGCCCAAGTACTCTATGAAGTCGCCCAATTTGTCGCACGGCGATTTTTTCAAATCCTTGTCGCCGCAAGCCTATTCCAAGTCGCCCAATTGGCGATAAGTCGCCCAATCTGGCAAGCCTGTAGGCGATTTCGGTGGATTTGGTACGTTGTTCATTTTGGTTTCTAGCGTTTTAGACGTTGAATTTTCGAGTGAAACGCCCCTCGGTTTAAGTAGGTCCAAACAAATGAGAATTCGATCATGTAAATGAGTCTGCACCACGAGAAATCTTCTTTCAATTAGAAAACTTACCTTCATTTGGCCGTTCGATATAATATATAGCTTGATCAGTAAATGAGATTCTGTAAGTGAAGAACGCAGTTTTTTATGAGCCCGTTCATGTTGTGAAAGTTCCTGATTTATTTTGAATGTTTGCAATAAGGGTCTGAATATTCATGGGGAGTTAATTGTAATGATCATTCAGCTAGTTCTTCCTTCATCCAGATTTTACAATTTTTGTCCTCACCATTTTTTAAGGCATTCTTTCATTAAAGATATGAAACTATGAATCAGCTTTCTATTAACATTTTTAATGTTTTTTTTTAGGGTTTTCAATTGTTTTTCCATTATTATCTTATATTCATTTCACTATTTTCGGAATTCATTTTCATGATTTGTCATATAATCATTCCATTATGAAAATGCTTTCTTCCAACTATTACTGATAATAATTTTCATTTAGAATCGGAAGATTTTCGCGCATTTCCGTCGGTAACACGAAGCGGAAACTCTGTCATATCAGGTATATGGAGTTGATGTTTTTGGTACGGTACATAGTGCGCAAACTCCCTAAACGGCGCAGTAATGATGTGCCGCGATCCACACACACACACACACACACGCGCGCGCGCGCGCGTTTGCCGTACGAAAATGCGCGAAACCGCCGATTTTGAATAAAACATCGTGTGTACTTCGCGCGCGGCTCGCTTCGCTCGCAAGTTTGAGCGCGCCTGGGGCGTGCGTCATCCAAATCGCGCGCTTCGCGCTCGATAATGTATTTACCTCGCGCTATGCGCTTGGTTTGTTTTTCACCTCGCGCTTCGCGCTTGGCTTTATACGTGCTTGATTCAATCCACAATGCATGTAATGCATACACAGAGTTGCAAATTTCGCAAAACTGCTGAAAACCTCTACTTCTATACAGATGATTTATTTTTTAAATATTTTTGATGACATTTTTTTTTTTATATTTAGTTTACTTAGGGCTCTTCTGGCCTTAAGGGACACATTCTCATTACAATACTCGCCACTAATATTTACATCTCGCAAAGTTTGGCTTGCAAATTGAATTTTACATGGTTTAAAAAGCGTTATCACGATTAAAACAGAACAAAAAATATACACATTATTGAAAAAAATTTCATGTAAAACTTGTAGAACGAAGAAAAATTTTTCTATTAATTTTTTCTTCCTGTCTCTGATTGTTTGGCTTGAAGATGGAATTTTTTTTTTTGTAAGTGCGTTATCGCAATTAGAACGAAAACTATTTTTCTCATCGAAAAATAGTCGATGGTAAATTTGTAGATTTTTGAAGGTTGACAATTTGTGTAGTTTCAATTTTTTTCATACCTCGCATAGTTTTGTTCAGAATTGGAATTTTTCAGTTTTGGTAACATTTTTCACGATAATAATTAAAAACCACACATCTTATGAAAAAATGATTTTATAAAATGTATAGGTTTTTCTAAAATAAATAATTTTTGTTCTTAATATTTTTTCGCACCTTGCATAGTTTGACCAAAAAATGAATCTTCAAAAAAAAATTTCAAAATGCTCCCCCTCTTTATTTTTGATCCAAAACAGCTGGGCAACGAACTCGACTTGTATTTCTGGTCCCTCAAAATGGGTGCCAAAGCACGATCGAATATGATCATTCTCTCAAAAGCTATCGAGTGTACAGATATTTTTTCATTTTTTCTTTGTGCGATCAAAAACGGAATTTTCGATTTTTTGAGAAAATTCAAAGGGTCGTATTCACTGTATTGTAGGGCTCCCAAGAAGAAACATTTTCGCTCTCTGACTCTTTTCAATCTTGCGTTATTTGGCTGAAAATTCTCATTTTCTTTTATATTTTTGAATATTGAAAATGCCACAACTCTGTTAATTTTTTTTCATAAAAAAAAATCATATGGATGAATTGTTTCACTTTTTACCTACTCTAAGAAACCGTGCTTACAATTTTTGAGTCTTGGAAACAAAAATCCAAAAAAGTTTTCAAAATGCTCCCCCTCTTTCATTTTTGATCCGAAACAGCTGGTTAACGAACTCGACTTGTATTTTTGGTCTCTTGAAATGTGTGCCAAAGGGCAATCCAATCCGATCATTCTTTCGAAAGTTATCGAGTACACAGATTACAGGTTACAGACAGACAGACAGACACCTTCGTAAGAACCATTTTTTCTGACTCAGGGGGTCTCAAAACGTGAAGATTTCATCAAATCCGCGAAAGTCAATTTTCACATAAAACCAATACCTTCTCATTCAGAATGAGAATGTAAAAATCATAATTAGTGCCAAAAACTCGAAAAACCTATTTTTCACTTATGGGGGTCTTTTGGGACCCTATAAAACAGACTAATGGGGGTGATATTTGAAAAGTAATATTTTTTTCGCATTCTTTGACTAATTGTGGAGAGAAATGGTGAATTTCGAACTCGTCTTTTTTTCTTATGGGAAATACGTGTTAAACTTTATGGCGCTTGCGCCACCTCTAAAATTTTTCCTTTTTTTCGAAAAAAAAAGGTATTCATTTGTTTGTGGATTCGAATAAATTTCCGCGCTTTTTCTATAAAAATGGAATTGAAAAATTGAATTTCTTTAAAAACAGAATTCTCTATCTCTATTTCGAGATTAGGAAACGGATCACAGGTTTCGTCTTTCATTTCAAGGGAAATAAAACCATTTTTTCCTTGAATCAGTACATGACCTATTCACAGAAGTTCCCAGCCTTATACAGTGATTTTTTTGTTTGGTTCTTGCTACCTCAAACTTGCTAATAAAGAAATCACTTAATTTCAAGATCCGTAAAACAAGGCAAACTCAATCGACTTATTTGTCCTAATTGCAAGGCATTGCAAGGCCAAATGTAAGAATAGACACCACAAGTTTCAGATAAGAGCCAATCCAAGGATCTGTCAGCTATAATTTATTTCCCACTTCCTATACAAATGATAAAAATCTTCCGGATTTACATTTAAATTGAATTGCACTCTCCTGCAAGAAGATTTCAGCATGATGCTAAATAATTTTGTTAATATTCTGCACAGTGAATAATTTTGATATAAATGCACTTCTAAGAACAAGTTTCTATCCCAGCTCATCTGCTGTAATATTTTTAAGGAAATTCTGTTATGTTCTTGAGGCTCAAATTGCAGTAAATTTACCTCTTCATGAACTCTCATAATATATGATTAAATATGCCTCATGAAACTAATCAGTCAAGTACAAAGGTCGCTCGCTGAACTTTGAAGATCACCCAACATGCGAATTCGAGAGAAACTTTGATTCATTTCTGCAGTTATTTCTCGCCAATATCTAATATTTGAATGATAAAGCAGTCTGTGAAAAATATTTCGATAACAGCTGTGATTGGTGCTATCGGAACTGAATAATTTTTTTTCTGGTGCAACGTCTGTTAGAACAGAGGGTATTAGAGTCACGTTGATTTTTCAAAATTATCCGGATAATCGTAAAATTCAATAAGTGGATGTATCTCATCTAATAAAATTGATGGAAAAAAATTATTGAAAATTTTTCAATCATTGTTTTTGAAAACATGATTGGTTTTGTATTACTTGAAGTAGTTCCGTATGTCATAGTCGCAATTTTCGAGCAAACTTCGAAGAAAATAATAATGATTTGGAGAGGACTTGGAATTTATAAAAATTTTAGGTTGCATTACTTTTTTTCCACGAAAAATTGGAATTTTTGAACAAACATCATCATCAAGGTTCCCAATCTTTAGGGATTCTGAATAGTTTTAGCGTTTCAAACATTTCAAAGATCCATGATTCGCCAAAAAGTGTTTTGATTTTGTTTGAGTTTTGTTGCTGAAAAATGATATTTTCCAAAAAAAATCATTAAATTTTGGAGGTTCATAACTTTCAAACAGTCGTTGTTCTAAAAACAAGAACCGTTAGATTTTAAACGAATCATTTCTGTTCACAATAATAAAAGTGAGAAGCTTGGAAGATTTCTGATTGTGTAAGTGTTTATAGTTGAGAATAAAAATTTTCATGAAAAATTATGACATTCCGAAGAAATTTCAGACAAAATTATAATGTTTCCAAAAGGACTAAGAATTTCTGAAAATTTTAGATTGCGTTACTTTCTTCCCAAAAAATTAACATTTTTGAACAAAAATCATCTTCAGGATTCCTAATCTCTAACAGGTCTGAATTATTTTAGCGTACAACACATTTTAAAGATTGAAAATTTTATAAAAAGTTACGTTCGTCGATTTTGTTTATCGTTTGATATCAAAATTCTTATAAAAGGAAAAAAGCCAGATTTCAAAGGAAATTCGGAGGACATCCTAGTGTTTTGAAAAGGACTCTGAATTCCCAAAAATTTCAGGATTTTGTTACTTTCTTTTCACAAAAAATTAGTATTTCTGAACAAAAATCATCTTCAAGATTCGTAATCTCTAACAGGTCTAAATTGTTTCTGCATTTAACACATTTTAAAGATTCAGAATTCACTAAAAAAGTTTATTTTTATTTTGTTAGAGCTCTTTGCTAAAAACTGATATTTTCGCAAAAAATCAATAATTTTTCATGAATTCTGAATAATTTTAGCGTTTAAGACATTTCAAAAATGTATGATCTTCAGGAAGTTTTTTGATTTTGTTAGACTTTTTTTACTGAAAAATTATATTTTCCAAAGAAATCATTAAATTTCATAGGCTCATAACTTTTAAACAGTCGATTTTCTAAAAACGAGAACTATTAGATTTGGAAACAATAATTCCTGTTCATAATAATAGAAGTGAGAAGCTTGGAAAATTTCTGCTTGTGTAAGTGTTTATCGTTGAGAATAAAAATTTTCATGAAAAAACTATGACATTCTGAAGAAATTTCAGAGGAAATCATAATGTTCCCACAAGGAAACATTATGAGCATAAATTTTAAAAAGTCGTTTGTTTTAAAAACCGTTGGATTCGTAACCAATAATTTCTGTTCAAAATAATAAAAGTGAAAGCTTGGAAGATTTTCGATTGGGTGTTTATTGTTGGAAATCAAAATTTCCATTGGAAAAACTATAAGATTCCCAAGTGATATCGAAAAAAATCATGATGTTTCAAATTAAAATCATTAAATTTTTGACGTTCGTGACTTTTAAACAGTCGTGACAAGCTTGAACAATTTTGGATTGTGTGAGTATTTATCGTTAGGAATAAATATTTTTATGATAGGAAAAAAAGTCCGATTTCAAAGAAAATTCGGAAAAAATTATAAGCACTTTGTATTCTCAAGAATTTTAGGGTTTCCTTACTTTCTTTTTACAAAAAATTAGCGTTTTTGCACAAAAATCATCAAGATTACCAATGTCGAACAGTTCTGAATTATTTAGGCGTGTTCAACATATTTCAAAGATTCAGAATTTTCTAAAAAGTTACTTTCTTCGATTTTTTTTAGAGTTTTCCTATCAGAAATTGATATTTTCGAAAAAAAATCATTAAATTTTAGAGATTCATAAATTTAACACAGCCTTTTGTTTTAAACGAAAAGCGTTAGGTTTTAAACTAATAATTTCTGTTCAAAATAATAAAAGTTACGAGCTCCAACAATTTCGGATTGAATTAGTGTTCATCGTTGGAAATCCAAATTTCCATGAAAGGAAAAAATGTCAGATTTCACAGGAAATTCGGAGGAAATCTTAATGTTTCAAAAAGGACTAAGAATTCCCAAAAAGTTGCAGGTATTCATGACGTTTTTAACAAAAAATGAGCCATTTTGAACAAAAATCATCATCAAGATTCCCAATCCCTAACAGTTCTGAATTTTTTCAACGTTCGATCAACATATTTTAAAGATTCAGAATTTTCTAAAAAGTTACGTTCTTCGATTTTGTTTAGAGTTTTTCTACCAGAAATTTATATTTTCAAAGAGGAATCAGTAAATTTTAGAGATTCATAACTTTCAAACAGTAATTTTTTTGAAACAAAAACCGTTGGTTTTGTAACCAAAGTTGCAAGCTTGGACAATTTCGGATTTTGTAAGTGTTTTTCGTTAGAAGTCAGAATTTGTGTAGAAAAAAATATGACATTTTGAAGGAATTTCGAAGGGAATCATAATATTTTGGAAAGCACTTTGAATTCCCAAGAATTTTAGGGTTTCCTTACTTTCTTCTTACAAAAAATGAGCATTTTCGAACGAAAATCATGATCAAGGTTCCCAATCTCTAATAAGTTCCGAATTATTTTAATATTTTCCAATGAAAATCATTAAATTTTAGAGGTTCGTAATTTTTAAACAGTCGTTCTTCTTTTCAGAGAAAAATCGTTGGATTTGAATCCAATCATTTCTGTTCGAAATAAGAAAAGTTGCAAGCTTGGACAATCTCGGATTTTGTGAGTGTTTTTCGTTGAAAATCAAAATTTGTATTGAAAAAAAAAATATATTTTGAAGAATTTTTAAAGAAAATCCTAATGTTTTGAAAAGGACTTTGAATTCCCAAGAATTTAAGGGGTTTCTTTACTTTCTTTTCATAAAAAATGAGCATTTTTCAACAAAAATCATCATCAAGATTCCCAATCTCTGAATTATTTTAGCGTATAACACATTTTTGAGATTC
This sequence comes from Neuroterus valhalla, assembly GCA_011762715.2. Classification (NCBI taxonomy): domain Eukaryota; kingdom Metazoa; phylum Arthropoda; class Insecta; order Hymenoptera; family Cynipidae; genus Neuroterus; species Neuroterus valhalla. Next base: position 9,968 of record WSXT02074251.1, read on the forward strand.
AGAGCTCTCTACAAAGAGACTTTTTTTTATTTTGCTAGAGTTCTTGACCAAAAACTGATGCTTTCAAAGAAAAATCATTCAATTTTAGAGGTTTGTGAATTTGAAACAAACGTTTGTTTTAAACAAAACCCTTTGGTTTTGTAACCAATCATTTCTGTTCAAAATAAGAAAAGTTGCAAGCTTGGACAAATTCAGATATATTGAGTGTTTTTCGTTAAAAATTAAAAATTTCCATAAATAAAAAAATAATTAGATCCTAAATAAGATTATTAATTCTTCAACAATTTTATGTTATAATATTAGCGTATCATATCCAAAATTTTTATTTTTGACCAAAAATTATTATAATTCAAAAATTGGAAATCTTGTAACAACTTTGGTTTATATAAGTATACTTCTTTGGATATATTGTTATTATTGATTTAAAAAATGAGGTTCCAAAGAAGATTTACAGCAATTTGTGAAAATTTTCATTAAAATTTGTTTTCTCTCATTTCTTGGTTGGAAATTCAATTTACTTGTTAGAAATTCGTCCTTTCATTCTAAAATTCATCCATTTTCTTAGAAATCTAATCTTTTTTGGTGAAAGGTGCAACTGTTTGGTTGAAAAATAATATGTTTTTGTCAAGATTCCAACTATTTTATTGAATATAAATCTTTTTAGTTGAATCCATTTTTGATTCTATATGAAAAATCTTGGAAAAAAAATGATATTCCATATTTCTCGTTCAGAATTGAAAACTGTCAATAAATAAAAGTATATTCGAAGCGTTATGCGTTTTATCAGTTCTCGGCAAAGTCGCTTTGAATTCCATAATCAATATTTATGTGCCGTTCAAAAATTACCATAACATATGGCTATACAGTTCGAAGGATTTCTAAAGTTTACAGTCCGTTTTTCCAATCTCTGCAATTGATACTCGCCATTTCTATGGAGGTTTTACTCCCATCAGAATTGTAAATTTTCCATTTCTGTCGATGTTGCTGAAACTCGTTTCATTAGTCGAAACTGATGCACTGATGAATAATACAAGAAAAACAAAACTTTCCAATTGTGTAAAGTTTTCTCGTAAATGGTCTCTTCATCGTGATCGTTTCTTGATCTTTAGAAATAGGGAAACGACTAAAAACTTGTCTTTCGACGGATCCATTTTTTATGGTTTTGACGAACTCTGTCAAGACCCTTTCTCCAGGATCCACCTGCTGGAAATTCTGCTTCTGCAGCTTTTAAATTCAACAAACAAAAAATTTTGAGACCATGCATCTTTTATTAATGTTCTTCTTTCGTTGCGATGCTCCAAAATCGTACCATCTGTTGTACTCGTGCTTTTCCGAAATCTTAACCTTGTATTCTATTTGAGCAGAAAGTTGAGAATCAGAATGAACTGCAAACAAGATATTGGAAGGCTTACGAAAGAAAAATTTAAAGAAATAGATTTTGGAGACAGTGTGCGTAAAATGACTTTTTACACACCCATATGAGTGCGTCGGTTTTCTATCGGATTTTCGTTAGATTTTTTTTTCGAATCCTATCTCGAATTAATTTTTTTTCATTACGAATTTCTTTAAATAATATGAGAATTCAAATTGCATTTTGGTCACATTTGGATTCGAGTTATATTCTTCTTTCAACAAATTTCTATTTTATTTGTACTTTTTTCCGGTTAGAACTCTAACTTTATTCGTATTTCATTTGTATTCTGCTTGAACAAGGAAAAAATGTCACAACAGTTTTACAGCTTTTTTTCGAAGAATGAACAGGATTTTTAATAATTATTTTGTTCAGATTTTATTCAGATTTTGGTTGGTTTCCAAGGAGAATTTAGCTATGGATTTTTTCCCCGAATTCTATCTCCAAATAATTCGAATTTCATTCAAAATTTTTCTGAATATAATTTAAATTCAAAATGAATTTTCATCTCATTTGGATTTAAGTTATATTATTTTTTTATTAAATTTGTATTGTATTTGTATTTTATCTGTTCACGACTCTAACTTTATTCATATTTCACTCGTATTCGACTTGGACTTTGTTCCGATTTTAAGTGAATTTAATTCAGATTTAATTTCGATTTTATTCAGATTTCATTTAGATTTTTTCCAACAAGAAAAAAATGTCACAACAGTTAATCCGGCTTCTTTCAAAGAATAGATCAGGATTTTCAATTCTTATCAAATGTTAATGAGATTTTAGTTGGGTTTCTTTCAGAATTTAGTTGGATTTTTTTCCG